>JAECUM010025375.1:0-31907 GCA_016617855.1 Megalonaias nervosa | reverse complement strand
CTATTGAGAACCCTGCATAGACCTTGTGACTTCTATTTTAAAAAATCTTTGTAGTGAAATCTATTGAGAACCCTGCATAGACCTTGTGACTTCTATTTTAAAAAATCTTTGTAGTGAAATCTATTGAGAACCCTGCATAGACCTTGTGACTTCTATTTTAAAAAATCTTTGTAGTGAAATCTATTGAGAACCCTGCATAGACCTTGTGACTTCTATTTTAAAAAATCTTTGTAGTGAAATCTATTGAGAACCCTGCATAGACCTTGTGACTTCTATTTTAAAAAATCTTTGTAGTGAAATCTATTGAGAACCCTGCATAGACCTTGTGACTTCTATTTTAAAAAATCTTTGTAGTGAAATCTATTGAGAACCCTGCATAGACCTTATATTTAGAGTTATCATGAGATGCAATTTAACTGAAGCTATTGTTTCAGTAGACAGAAATGACTTTTCTGGACATGTTATACAAAAATTTGGACATTCTAAAGGATATTTCTCATTTACCTGGTAACATTTTGATATAATTCATTATGTCCTGAAAATAATCTACATGCTGATTTAGAATTAAATGACACATCTTTGTTTGGAGTCTGAAAAGTGCTCTTATGTTTAAATTACAGGTATCACCCCAAATTACATACAACTGTCCAAATATGGCTGCGTATAACTTACATTAAAGAGATGAACGCACTTCTGAAAAGGAATTAATGCTTTTATATTTTCCTAAATAACCAAAGATAAGAATTAACATTTTGTGAAACATAGTTAATGTGAATAGACCAAGTTAAATTGTTATCTACAATTACACGAAGATTTGAGAGATCATATTAAGGTTAACATTATAAAGCATGACTTTGAATGTGTCTGTATCTAACCTTGACCTTTTTGTATTTTGCTGTGTTGTGCCTAGTAGAGTTTTTGTTCTTTTTGTGTTTATAATCATACAATTTTCATTATGCCATTCTTCAAACCTGTTACAAGTAACCTGCAAGTTATTTTTAAGTTCAGTTTTGAATTTACTTTAATCAGATTGTATATACTGTTATCTGTGTAGAGTAAGCAGAAGAAACTGAATTTCCCATCTTGAAGTGTTAGTCATTAATAAATATGTACGGATAGAATCCTGAGTGACTACACATTTAATACTTTTACTTACAGAATGGTGTTAATTTAAAGCTATTTTTTGCTCTATTACAGTTAAGAAAGATGTACACCAGTCTAGGGAGTCATCAGTACATTGGTAGAATTTGAGTCCTTCAAGCAAAGTGTCATGATGTACAAGATTAAAAGCTTTATAATAAAAAAAGCAACTATAATAGTGCCAATCATTTCACCATATCTAATGCTTACAGCCATTGATCAGTCATAAATATAAATGCAGTTTCACACAAGTGATTCTGTCACAGCTGATTATCATGGATAAGATTGGAAGTGTTAAAATAGTTGATAAAAGAGTAATGTACATGTTTTTCTGGTAATTTGGAATGACAGGGAAGGACAGATAGGTCTCTTATATCATCTTTTGTTTCAGCTTTATGCAACATAGTTACCTTGGCTGTTTTCCAAGACTGGAAATTTATTAGGCCTAATACTGTGATCATAAATATAAGCTGTAATCTCTACTACAGCAGGTACTCCTTTAGTAACCTTGGTTCAGTGATATCAAGTTATACGTCTCTATAATCATCCATTTATTGAATATACACTAATTCAATACTTCTTTTGAGGAATTTTAAACTTTATATCCCCAGGAAGTTTTTCAGAATAAAAACATTTTAGCTCCAAATAATCAGGGGAATTTTAGGTTCTTTATGTTTTTTTATGAACAAAAAAGTCATTAGAAATGTTTCAGATATAACTTGGACTGTCAAATTCTTATTATCATTACCAACACAAAACGAATAAGACAAAAGTGTTTGAATGTGATCTAATAAATATGTTCCAAATTTGTATCAGTATAAAGTAAAAAAAAAAAAAAACAAAGTTTTAACGTGTTTCATTTTATATCTCAGTTTATTATTAAAAGTAATTTCTTAATGTGGGAATAACTACACTGGCAGATGAATTTTCCAATCAGTCGCCAAAGGGCATTATTGAACAAGGGTCATTTGCTGTCCATTCTCCAACTGTCTTCAGATGATGTATACCATGTGTATGAGATGGTTAACATTTATTCATTTATTATTGCCACAAGTTTTGTGTTCATGTGTCATTTGCTATGGAAACAGGGAGTTGAGAAAATATCAAAGATACTTAAAGTAGATATCTTTCCATTTTATTTCTCATCGATTCTGCACTTCTAGTATTGACTAAAATGTAGTTTTATTATTTTGCAGGATATAAAGCTTCATATATAATGTTTAATTTTAAAAACTGATCTAAAACTGACCCTAATTGTCCCCCTCCCCAAAATATTCCTAATGTATATGTCAACCTTAAAACATGTTAAGTTCCCTTGCAGAAATAATGCACTTACTAATAAAATAAAAACTGCTTCTAAATGAACCATTGTTTTATAGTTATAGCTGATACGTTTCTAAGTGAGGTGTTAACTTCTAAGTCCCCTTCCTTGCTGAATATATAAGTTTGTTCATTGGAAATGGGTCATCTTTTTAATGTATTTTTATCCTTATGCTAGTTTTGTCTCATATATCACTGTTTACTATCCAGGGAATTTTCTTAGTGTGGCAATATCTAGGCTGGTACTTGAAGTTTTGAATTAATCCCATGAAAATTATTGACATATCTGATTATTTGGTTTACCAAAATATTGTTCATGTATTACTTCGGAATTCCCCCTTTTGCATCTCATTTAAACTCTAGTCTTTTCCAATTTAACTTTGGTCATTCACCGGTCTTTTAATTATTCATCTTATTTTTCTTTTAACACAAATTAAATACTCAATTATTTATTTCTGCAAATTTCTTCCTTCAAAAATTGGGTCTATCACATCATCGCTCCAGCTTCAATGCTACCTCACTATCAGTTGGCAGCTAGTGGCTTTGCAATCAAATATAGCCCACAAGAAGAATAACTCTGAATTTTTCTATTGTAAAATTTGCTGTTTAAACTGAAATAAATGAGAATATGAAACTGCTTATACCTAAGAATCTGTTGATTTTGGCAATCACTAGCACAGCAATAAATAAGTATCATATTCTACTTACGTTTTAACTAGAAGACCGAACTTGCTAGCTTATAATTTAGTCCAGTAATTTAGTCCAGGGACTTGTATATACAAGTCTTTGATTAGTCTGTAATTTAGTCCAGGGACTTGTATATACAAGTCTTTAATTAGTCTGTAATTTAGTCCAGGGACTTGTATATACAAGTCTTTGATTAGTCTGTAAGTTTCATTTACAGACTAATGTCTGATATACTGTTTACAATGGAATGTAATTAGTCTAAAAATCACTGCATATGTCATGTCTTTCTGTATGAAATTAAACTGGAAATTGGTCAATATTTGTTGAGAATGTAAATTGGTGGTTCTTGTCAAATAACTGACATGTACATTAGTAAGTACATGTATTTCTAAAGAACTGATTGGAATCAACAAGATACCAACTTTCAAAATGGAATTTTGACTTAGATGATCTAGAAGACAAAGACTGGCATCAATGTTTCTTGCCACCATATAAAAGAGGAGTATAAGTTTCTAGATGGGATGTACATTTGCTTGAGGCTTGATAGGTATACTGGACTTGAACCAAAAATGTATTAAAATATTACACAGAACTTTGGGTACAGATGCAATTGTGAAAAGAATTAGGATTACTTAAAATGAGCTTTATTCTTTCTATATGTTACATACTGACACAGTATCTCATATTTTTGGAGGTTTCCAGGGCTTTCCTTATGAGTCAGCAGCTGGGTAATTTACATGGCTATTTTTGCTTTACACCCAGCTACTTAAAAAAAAAACAAATGTATTGCCATTGAGGGAGGTCCCCCAAACCACCTACCTACTTTGGCAACTCACCCTCCAACTTCAAATTTAATGGAAGACCCTGTAAAATGTCAGATAACCAAGAATTTTGTTTAATAAAAAATGATATTTATGATGGATTCCAAGAGCACATACCATATTACCACCTCCATCTTTAATATTCCTCTATGCAGATAACTGAAATTTCTGTGCATAAACTACTTTTCTCTTTTTGTCATAGTCACTGTGACCTTTGACCCTAAAATTAATCAACAGCTCCTGGCTTACTCATGTGTAAGCCACTGACAAACTTTGGTCTAGGTGTATGACATATAACAAATGTTATTGTGCAGAAACCATTGTTATTCTTACAATCACTGTGACCTGGACCTCGTTCTCCTATGCTCCAAGTACAAGCAATCTACAAAGATTGGCAATTGTAGATGATGGATATCAAGTTCATTTATGGAAACCAACTTTTTCTTTCAGTCACAATAACCTTATTTTTGACATTTTCACCCTAAATCAATAGGGTTCTTCCGTACCCCAACTTTTGATGGTGGAGAACTTGAGAATGTCAGAATGAGCTCTGATCTTTTTTAACTCCATATCAGTAGGGTTCTTCTTATGCAAAGTGCAAGACGTCCATAAAGTTTGATAATTCAGGTGATGGAGAACTCAAGTTATTGTGCAGAGTTACTGTGCAGAAACCATTTTTCTTCTTTAAGTCGGGGCCCAGCTGCCAGATTGGTTGAAGGCGCCCACCTTTACAAATCACTCACACATCTCACCACTATCTGCATGAGTTTGATTCTTGCCTCAGCCATAATGGGTATGTGAGAATGCTTGCTAGTAGCTTCCTATGAGTCAGTGTTCTTCTTGGGTCTTCCCCAGTTCATCCTCCACCAAATATATTAGCCACCATGTATAGCCTATTATGTGCTGACAAATGGCATTAAGCTCCCCAAAAACCAAGACCAACCTTCTTTAAGTCACTATCACAGTGACCTTGGCCATTGAGCTTTTCACCTCAAAATCCACAGGGTTCTGCCTTACCCCAAATGCAAGTCATCCACAACTGTAGCTGGTGGACAAATTAAGTTATTGTGCACAAATGAAACTGGTCACAGATATATGGATGATGTCATAATATAACACCCTCCACCTTAAATAAAACTATTCACAGACAGCTGGGTGATGTCATAATATAACACACAACACCTTAAATAAAACTATTCACAGACAACTGGTTGACGTCATAATATAACACACTCCATGTTAAATGAAGCTTGTCACAGACAGCTGGGCGATGTCATAATATAATACACTCCACCTTAAATGAAACTTGTCACAGACAGCTGGGTGATGTCATAATATAACACACTCCACCTTAAATGAACTGGTCACAGATAGCTAGGTGATGTGATAATAAAACACACTCCTCCTTAACTGAAACTGGTCACAGACAGATGGGTGATGTCATAATATAACACACTCCACCTTAAATGAAACTTGTCCCAGATAGATTGATGTTGTTGTTATAGGGTTTAATGCCATTTTTCAGCACAAGACAGGCTATACATGGCGGCCAGTATAAATGGTCGAGGAAGAACCTGGGAGAACCACCGACCCATGAGAAGCTACTGGCAAGCTTTCTCATGTATCCACATTGGCCGAGCCCGAGACTTGAACCCATGCAGACAGAGGTGAGATGGCAGTGATCTGTAATGGTCAGCACTTTAGATGTGTAAACAAAGGAAATGTGGTGACACTGGTATTTTGATTTCATATAAAGAAATGTCATTTTAATGTCAAAACTCAGGCTGATGATAGAATTAATTTTAAAATTCTGTATGGAAAACTGTATATGTGCAGGTATAAATTTAATATGGGCAGACAAATTCTATCTCAGTTCAAAATGACTGCTACTTTGAATTTAATGTGAAAAAATATAATGCTTATAAAAACTACAAACAGGAAATGTCTAAAATTATATGGTCATTGTAAAAGCAGTAAATAGAGTCATAAGTAATTTATTTACTCTATATTTAGGCCTTTAAATTTCTCAATGTATGTTTTGCATATATAGACATGCAAATATATGTCTGCCTATGTATATTACCTGTCAGACAAGATTCAACCTGGTACATTATGGTAGGTAACTTCCCATCTTTGACATTGCACATGTAGATATAAATCTGCTTACAAGGTTAGAAACATGATAAAGTGTTTTCTTATTTGCAATGAAATGGTATTATGATCTTAAATGGACATATATTGCCATTTAATTGTTTTAAGATATGTATGCTACAAAGGAGGATTTGGTGCTTTATGGCACAGCAACACAAATAGGCTATTTAGTGTTAAGGCAGTTGGAGCAATGTCCCTTGCCCAGACTGATACTATAGTAGCCAACCTGGGCTGATCCAATTAGGATACAAAACTGCACCCTGAAGTCATGTGTCCATTACAGTTATCATTCAGCGAACACAAGTAAAATCAATGAAATTAATTTGCATGTGGCTAAGTAAATTTCCAGAGCAATTTTAATTCCTGCTCAGTGCCAAATAAGTTTTTAAAAAGGTTCATTGTTCTTATTTCTTACTGTATCAAATACGGAGTAGAAACTTTAATATATACAGCCAGGAGGTGTACAGTCATGTTGATATATATACTATACATGTATATATATATATATATATATATATATATATATATATATAGAGAGAGAGAGAGAGAGAGAGAGAGAGAGAGTGTTGATAGATAGATAGATAGATAGATTCAACAGGATATCAGTTATATTCAACCTTCATCCCTTCAAGTGCTTTTGCATTATCATCACCCTGGGGCTCTTCTGGTTGTTACACTGGAATAATGATGATGCAAAAGAGCTTAAGAAATATATAATGCTTTTTTGGTGATTTGCATTGTCAATCAGCATGCTTATATGCATGTATGCTTTGATATGCCTTGTAGATAAGTCAATACATAAAAGCATTTCTTTCTATTGTTCACTTTTTATTGTTTCATTTATCTGACCTATTTTCTTTCCTTTTACTGGATTATTACTATCACCCCTGATTAATATTTATATTAATAGATCAATATTTTTTAATTTAATTTTGATAATATATATATATATATATATATATATATATATATAAAATTAAAAATTATATAAAGTACTGTATTTGGAATACTTCTATTAAAAATAGCTTGCATTAGAGAACACTGTAAATGTATGCATTTTATATTTTTTAAAACAGAAACTCTGATATAACAACTGTACATCAAATTAAACATACATGTACATGATGAATCAATGGCTCTCAACATTGGCACCATGTTATATCTGGGGATAATAAAATAAAAATCCTTGATATTCCATGGCATTTAAATGATAGTAATCGATCACTGTGAGAACACTGAGGTCAAATATAGGGTGTTTGAATAATGAAAAGCTTAATGTGTTTGACTTGTTCTCTACACAATTTTGAGGCCATGATTAATGGCTTCTAGATTGAGACTGTGATGACTGAGACTCAGTCTGAGAAAAAGATATCAACTTCGCATACAAAATAGTTATTACTGTATCTGCAAAAGATGACATTTTAATGAGATGAATTTATTTATTCAGATAAATATTAACATAATAATTTAGTAAAACCATTCTAATTTTAATACTTTGTTAGATAGAGACAAACAAATAGATACTCAAAAATAATGGTGGTGAGATCTACAAGAAGAAATAATATGCTATCATATCTATAAAAAGAAATATGGCTATTAGAAAAGAAAACTTTTGTTTGTTTCTGGTCAGTGTCTACAATCATGTTAAGGCTGGGTTGTTTGTTTACTGTAAGAACGGACCACATATTTAAACAAATTCTACAAAATGCTTTTGAACACAAATATGAAATTGTAACTAAAAATGATGTCCAATACAAAACAGCCAGTTCTGAATTAGTCACATATTGCCTACTTGGTAGTTTGTCCTTGTGTGACTATACTGTTGTGTTTGGGGTAATGTCTTTCAGTCTTCTGATGCAGACTTTCATCCCAATACTGAATTTAGCTCAGATGCTAACCAGGAAAGCATACACGTTTTTCAAATACTTTGTTTAGACCCCATGAAGAGTTTTTAACACGGGTGAATAATAAAAATTAAATAAAATAATAACCACCCAGTTTAAATTTCTGAAGGGATTAATGAATGTCAAGCAGATGGATAGTACTCAAAAGAACAATATTTTTGTCATACAGTGTTACAGCCTCAATGTATTCTTACTCTTATGATGCAGTATGCATTGGGATATTCCAGTACAAACACTGATGTAGTATAGCATCACAGACAACATTCTGATGCCAATACATATTGATGAATCATTATACCTCTATTCTGTGCATTATTTGACCCCCCCCCCCATGAATCACATCGGAGTGAATAATCATGGATACAGTTCAAACATAAAGTTAATAGGTTTATTACATACATGGCCAACTGTGAGATAATCATCATTTCGTTTGGATTTATTTTTAATGTAGCTTTAAACAATTTTCAGTCATATAGCTACGATGTCTGCAGTGTGACAGATTGTAGTTATGTCTAGCACTGCATCATGCCGCAGACATGTAGCATGATGTCCCACCCAGTCACATTATCCTGACTCCAGGCCAACCGGTCATAACACTAACCTCTTAATGCTGAGCGCCTAGTGAGGCAGCTGTCAGTACCATTTTGGTTTGACTCTTTGCCGGGGTCTGAACCCGCGACCTTTTCCATCCGAGGTGGATGCTCTAACCACTTAGGCCAGCGCAGTAGTTATTGAGTGACTTAGAAAAGCAAACAACCGAATTTACCTTTTGTGTTTTATTTTAAAAGTCAACTAGTTGAAAGAAGCAAGCGAAAGAAATGTCTGTGTACTGATAATTTGGTCATACGCGCTGTAACAGGATTGAAGCCCAGTTCCGGTAGGGGAAACCATGTGGTTTACTCAGGTCTTATCCTTCATCTTGCCTTATAAGTGTCAAATTTCGTCATTAAAGAATTTCTCAAAATGAATCTTGGAAATTCTTGGGAATGCATTTCAACATGTTATTGGTTGTAACTATTTAGTTTTAAAACAAAATTAGGAGGCTAAAAGGATTTTCTTGCTACCAAAGACAACGGTCTAAAAGGATACAAACTGAGTCAGTCACCTACTCGAATGAGTCAGATAGCGGTGTTTGATTGGTGGAATGCCAAGGATGATATCATGTCGAAATTATCAATCCTTAATAATAAACAGTTGTACAAGAGGTGTTCCAAATATAAATTATCGATTGAACACTGCTTTGCTATTTCCGTCTAACTCCGCTTGATGCGTCGCATCCTGGTACCACCTGGAAGGACAAGGTCACCAACGCTAACGTCCTTACTCACGGCAAACTACCATGCACTATTGCACTCCTTAAACAGAGGCGACTACACTGGATCTGACACGTGCACAGGCTGTAAGATGGACGCATCCCACGAACATGCTCTTCAACGAAGTTGCCAATGCCAAGAGATCAGCAGGACGCCCAAAACTCCACTTTAAAGACGTCTGCAAACATGATATAAAAGATCGACGAATGGGAGTCACTTGCAAGCAGCAGATACAACTGGCGCCGTATACTACGGGTTGGAGTGGAACACCATAACAAACAATGGCTGGACCTACTACATACCAAGCACCAACGCAGATGGTAGTGCGTCAGTCAGGCTCTATCCATCACAGAACACCGTTTTCCTACTTGCGACAGGCCCTTTCGTTCCGGGACAGGACTATTTAGCCACCAGAAGAGATGAAGTAAACATTAAAAAGTCACCACCAACGGCTACTGAGACAGACGGAAAAATGCCAACAGCAAGAATAGCCTACTAATCTTATTTCGCTTAGACAATCTTTGTATCTTGGTATATGACACTTCCTTTCAGCATTTTTTGTCAGTTTATCTCGGTTGCATTTGTCACATTTTACGACTACTGTTGTTCCTTCCAAATGCGCAACAGGAACATAATTTCCTCAGAACATGATTGCATCACTTACTTGAGCAGCTAAGATCAACAGTTATCAAAAGAAAGTTCCGCAAGAACTGAGTATTCCAATTCTGCATATAAATATACACACGCTATAATACTCCAAATCTGCATATAAATATATACACACTATAAAAGGTGGACTGGTGTTTACTTTATCCAGATGGTGCAAACAGTCTTCCCATATCAACTGACTTAGCTTAATTTTGTGGTAATTCTTTTGAACTAAAGGTTTAATGGATGAGTTAAAATGCTTGTCCATCGTGAAAATGTTGTCCAAGAAAATCATTCTTAAGTGAGGACATGTATTTGTTTATAAGACGTGTGTTATTGACATATCATTTATTTTAATGGTATATTGTTTTCTGCTGGCTCCCAACTGTCAAACGAGTCGTCATATCCTTGCTGTCTCAGAAACGCGGAATAAATACACTTTTACATTTCATTCAGACAATAAGTCTTCACAATTTTTTTCAGCTTTGTATATATCATCTTGTCTGTCGTATAGAGGTGTTCTTGTTCGCAAAACATACATTCCATATCCTCTCCCTTCACCCTTCAGTTTTTTTAAAACAACAGGGTCAGATATTTGTGTAAGCAACTATAATTTTCATGTTCGTTGTAAAGATGCATTAAATATTGTTCTTTGTCTTGCTCTTTAGTGATCTGCCTCCAGAACTCAACTCCTTTAAAGAGGCTTTATCGTCTCTGACGTCAGCAATTTAAAATTATACTGAAACACCCAGAGAATATGTTACGCTTAACAAATTGTCTTTTGTCGTTATCAAAAAATCAACCGAATGTTCATCGACAACGGAAACTTGTTTCCAGCAATTTGCAACTTAATCCTTTAAACCTTTAAACATGTAAATGATTTCAGATCTATGCAAGATTTTGCCATTCCTATCAGCTAGATTAAAAAGCAGTCCGTTCATCCATTGAGTAACCATGTGCTGTAAGTAATCGAACTTTGTTTCCGATTAATTCCATCTCGTTTTTGTGGAATTATTGTAGATTGACCGTATAAAGTCTACGAGATCTTAGAACTGGACTGTAAATTTATCCGAACACAAAATTTGATATTTATTAACATTAAATACTTAATCTGTTCTTTCTTTCTTTCTTCATCGTACGTGGATTGATGATACTTATCTCTGTTATCATCACACAATGTAATCTGTAAATCTTTATATATTCTCAGATATTGCAGGATATGTTATTTATTGTTAGAAAGCGACAAATCAACATGGATATTCTCTTGTATGTTATTTTAAACAACATGCTTTGACCACACTGTTATGCCATCCACACTTGTAAACACTTATAAACTGATAAAAGTTTTATCTTTATACTGAGAGTGTTGGCTTTATATTAAAATCGGTATCTGCACCACCTCTCTAGAAATCTACAGTGTTACAGAACATATGAACAAACTGATATCATACCGCTATACATGTACTGTTTACACGCTATAAAACGGTAATGTAGGTGTCTTAAAGCTCATACTGTTACGTCATCCCCATTTGTAAAAATGTAAACGACACACAAAACAACGACAAAAAGCACTATATATATATATATATATATATATATATATATATATATACACACACACACACATAAGGGGAAGTATTATTTTTAATTGGTAAAGAAAGTCGCATTGAATTATAAAATTTATAACGGAAGATAATTACAAAATTTACCTGACAGCCACTTGTTGCGAGTGTAAGATAGTCTTGAGTGTTGACGTTTTACGGCATTTATAGTTTTGCCTTCAATTGCAAAAGTATTTTAACTTTTTACATCTATTGGGGGTGGGTATGGAGGTTCAGTCACGTTTCAATATGCGACTATTATCATTTCCGTAGTTACAACAACCTGTATGCTCAGTGTTAATGACGTATCGAAAGACTGTGATTTTTTTAATGTTGTGATGAACGTATTCTAACGATCGTTCGTAACATGATGTACCAAATATGTCGTAAAAATGCAACCTTTCAAAACCGATGATTTTTGTTTTCGGAAGTAGTGCTTTAATCATTCTGTATGTAAGGAATATATTCCTTGTTGTAAGGATTATATTCATTGTTGTATAGAAAATATACATCTGTTATTTGAAAGTATTCATTTAGAGGCTAATATAAACTCACGTGAGATAAACCAGAGTTTTAAATAATACTTCTTGATACACATCTTTTGTATAAACCCCCACCCCTTTCCATAATGCAACAGCCAAGTGTAATGACCTGAACAACGAAGAGATTATATTTATGGTTGAGTCCAAATACGACGACTAGGTTCTGCATGGTTTACATCTAGCCTACTGGGTTCTGGATGGTTTACATGGTTTACATCTACACTAGGTTTAGCATGGTTTGCATCTATACTAGGTTTTGCATGGTTTACATCTATACTAGGTTTGCATGGTTTACATCTATACTAGGTTTTGCATGGTTTACATCTATACTAGGTTTGCATGGTTTACATCTACATTAGGTTTTGCATGGTTTACTCTGCACTAGGTTTTGCATGGTTTACATCTATACATGGTTTACATCTATACTAGGTTTTGCATGGTTTACATCTATACTAGGTTTTGCATGGTTTACATCTATACTAGGTTTTGCATGGTTTACATCTATACTAGGTTTTGCATGGTTTACATCTACATTAGGTTCTGGATGGTGTACATCTATATTAGGTTTTGCATGTTTTACATCTATACTAGGTTTTGCATGGTTTACATCAATACTAGGTTTTGCATGGTTTACATCTACACTAGGTTCTGGATGGTTTACATCTATACTAGGTTTTGCATGGTTTACATCTATATTAAGTTCTGGACGGTTTACATCCACACTAGGTTTTGCATGGTTTACATCTATATTAGGTTTTGCATGGTTTACATCTATACTAGGTTTTGCAAGGTTTATATCTATACTAGATTCTGCATGGTTTACGTCTGTAGTATACTATACCAATTATTGCAGAAGCCACGGTGGCTCCGTGGTCCAAGTGACAGAAGGGGAGCGAGTTTTAATCTTACCATTAGTTCAGCTTGGGTCGGCTACTATGATGCACTCCAAGACAAGGCACTCTACTCTTAATTGCCCCTGCACTAAGTAACCTGCTTGCATGGGCGTCCGCTGGGGGTGGAGGTCGTGAGAAGCTGGAGGAGGGGGAGTTCTCCCCCTTTAACAAAAATCCATTATGCATTATATAAACACGTCCCTTTGAGTCTGGCTTCCACACCTACCCGTCCCCCGAAAAATTCATGCGGACGCCCATGCCTGCTTGTGTTGATGTGTTAATAAGCATAAATATACTCTCTTCATTGTTGAAATACTAAATCAGACTATAATATCTGCCACAACGTACGTATATCGAATACTACAGGCAGGCTTATGCACACACCCAGAAGAGGGGACAACGCCTGTGGTGGTGACAACACCAACTCTTTATTTTCCAGTATCAAGGAATGGATCTTTTTACCTGCACAGGGTGTGTTTCTTCCTGCACATATGACTGCCTTTTAACAGTCCCACGGCACATTGGAACGCAAACTTTATGTGAAAAAATAATGGAGATCGAGCGACAGTACCGGTAATCGAAAGCGATATATTGTAGTGCAAACTGACGAGATTTCAAGAGATGCTGGAGAGATTGTTGGACGAGCTGGTGAGATCACATAGCTGGCGAGTTCGCATGGCGAGCTAGAAAAGTATCATGGCAAACTTTAGAGGTCATAGCGCGAGCTAGATAGATTATGATGTGAGCTGGACAGAACGAACTGAAGAGATCATAGAGTGAGTTGGAGATTAGATAGGTTTGGTTTGGTTTGGTTTTATGGGGTTTAACGACGTTTTTTTGCAAATGATAGGGCTATACATGGCGCCCATTACATTTGGTTGGCGAAGAACCAGGTAAGAAGCACGCGAAGCTGTCGGCAAGTTTTTTTCTCAGACCCACGTTGCCTGAGCCAAGACTCGAATTCACGCAGAGACGATGAATGTGAATGATCTGTAAAGGCGAGCGTCTTAGATCACTCAGCCACCCAGCGTCTTAGATCACTCGGCCACCCAGCGTCTTAGATCACTAAGTCACCCAGCGTCTTAGATCACTCAGCCACCCAGCGTCTTAGATCACTAAGTCACCCAGCGTCTTAGATCACTCAGCCACCTCAGCCACCCAGAGTCTTAGATCACTCAGCCACCCAACGAGATAACATATGGTGAGCTAGAGGGAGCCTTGGAGGAGTTAGAGAAAACATGCTTGCTTAATCTAGAACGAGTGGGAGGGGAGAGGGCGAACAGGTGAATGCGAATGAAATAAGAAGAACTGAAGCAATCGATAATGAGAGGGGACAAGCCAGACGTATTTAGCCCATACAGACAGACAAGGCCAGAGCTGCCAGGTCAAGTACTATCTGTCTATAGTGTTGGAAACGCATATCCTGGACGAGACACGAACTGTTTGGGGGTGGGGGTAGAGGAAAGATGCTCAAAATATACCCCTATTAGAATTCACGAGATTTTTAATTTAGAGTTTCTGATTGATATAATCATCATAGGCATCCTTTTCAATTAAATATCAAGCGAACTGTTATCTGGGAAGACAAATGTGGCTGGGAAAGAAAATATCGACTGAGTTTATCTGGCATGGTTTTCTTTGTACCTGTATATATTTGCACAGTATCGGGTGTCTCTTTTCAACAATAAGCAATATTCTGCTTACATATCACAGGTAATGGGAGTGCCTGCTGTATATATCAGTGTACGGTATCTTCTTAATAAGGAAGACAATTAACTACAACATACCCACCAACCAGGTGGCATAATCAACCACAACATACCCATCGACCACGTGATCATGAGTTCTATGTTATTCGAAACAACACGCAAGGAACTTTCTTATAAATGTTATTTTTTAATTTATTTCAGAAACAAATGGGATGGGTCAACATCATGAAATCTGGATATGTGTTATTTAATATACATAAATTACTTTCTTTTCGCCATAAACTCACCAGCTACATACACATAGACTCGGTAGATGATACATAATTATATAAAGAGCATGGAGAGCAATTACAATTACAGTTTGGCAATGTCCTCTTTCGAAAATCACATAAAGCATATTTTTGCGAGATTTATTCATTAATTATTGAATTCTGAAGTCGTGCTTTTTACTGTCTCCAAATACTGCTACTCAATACAATGTTGATAATCGGACCTTCCAACGCCACTTCTGCATTATCCGCCCACTGTTATTTTTTTAACTTCTCTTTCGATTGATTTACTTGAATGCATGTTGTAAGGGTGCAAATTTCTGTCGATCTATAAAGAGCACATTAATTTGTGCAGGTGAACGATTAATTAGATTTATGGGGACCGGTGCGTGTTAAATTGCCATACTGCAAGGATTTTTAATGGCTGTGTCGTGAGAGGTAGTGATTCTTAATTAAACATTCGTTTATTTAACAGTCAGACAGACTGGAAGGAAAGGGTTAACTTCGATCTTTGTATCGAAAATGTCAGATTTGAAATTTTCCAGAATCAGTTATTTGGAAATCTAGAGTTCAGGCGGACCGCAATTTTCGCACCTAGTTATAAAAGGCGGGAGATATATTTAATCCGGATTGGTTACGCTAAATAAGGGGCGTGGTTCCCACACGAAATTTCTTGGTTTTAATATGCCCCATCGCAAAATTTAGTCAGTCTACGTTTTTCTGCAAGAGAAAACAAATGTAGGAGACTCCAAGTTTGAAGTTAGAAGAAATTCACTCGTAAAATAATTATCCAAGGGACCGGATGTCTGGAAAGTCGACGGACACAATTTTGGCGGTAGAAGCGAGCAAAGCTTGAAAGCACAAGGGGAAATAGCTCCACTGGACGTATCCACGTACTGACTTATCCAAGTACCTACGTATCACGTACTTACGTATCCACCTACCCACACAAAGTTCGAGGGCCGAAAGAGGCGAGATAATAGAGAGTTTGGAGAAGGGAAAAGTAGAAAGGACCAAGAAGAACAGCCACAGTGAATTTGGAATGAACCGGAAATAAGCAGGTTACGAAGTTGTACAAGGCAATGACTTCGATTGTTCACTCGATTCTATGATGAACCAATTCTATCATTTATAACAGATCAGCTATTTATATAAGTATATTTGTGTTTGAAATTCGGTGAATGATTTATTTCAAAAAGAAATGTATCTTCCTAATGTAATGATTTGTCACGGTTGTTTATGTAATTGGTTAAATTGTTATTTTTCATGTAGGGGGCTCGTGTCATTCTGTTTATATATCTGCTCAGATCTCTATGTATTCCACCTATAAGTTTCACACTTTATATTAATATTTACTCAATCCGGGCAATAACACCGAAGGCGATCACCCTCTAGATAACGATAACTCAATAAAGCGGACACCTTATAAGAAGGTACAAGCCGCCAATCAAATCAATCAACCCATCACCACCACCACCACGCAACACATGTACCGTTCGAATATGACGAAGTGTGCATCGCAGTTTTTTTTAGCTAGGATATTTAGCAATTTACACCGTATTTAATTGTACGCAAAAACTAGAGATTGAAGGCATCACAAATATCTCCGCTTATTTTTTATTTTTAATTTTTGAACGCCCTCCCCTGTTCTACCTCCCATAAACAGGGATGCATTTAGGATTCAAATCTTCATTTGTCATCTCCTTGTCTTCATGAAATACCATACTAAATATGATCAGCCTCCCGCAATTTATGTACATAGAGTTTAGTTTACAAGACAGATTCCCTATAACTCCTACCCGAGGACTGCATCCACGATCCAAAACCTTGGTCGTCATCTACTTGTCATCGTAAAATATGATACTAAACAAGGCCATCCTCCCTCAGTCGGTGTAGATTGTTTTCAGCTTACAAGGAAGACCTTGTAATACCATTGCAAATGTCACTCTTGGTTTTCTCATCATTCGATGGCGGCATCCAAATTCCGATATATTCGTTGACTCCTTCTTACCCACATGAACTCTTGTGCAAAACACGATTCTCTTAGTCGGCGCAGTTGGAGTTCAGGGCACAAGGAAGAGTTCATATAATCTGAAACGTGATCTTCTATCACTACCTGTTCCTCCTCCCACGTTGGTTGCATCCAGGATCCGAATCTTCGTTTACCTCTGCTTATCCTCGTGAAACATCATAAAAATATAATCACTTTTCAACTGGTGTAGATGGAGTTCAGGTTAGGAGGTATACTGTGTGACAGGCGGACGCGTGGACAGATAAACGGACGGACATGAACAAATCACAATATATCTTCAGTAATGCGGACATAAGAAGGCTTATTACATCGGTTTCCCACCAACACAAAATTACAGTTGTGTCTGCTGCTTTCACCGCCACATTTAGATAGCAGCTTCCGGTTAATTTTGAGAAGAGTATGAATTTACGCTAAACTTAAGTACTTTTTGCGTGATACCATCCAATACAAGGTATACAAAACTCACAACATGATGTAACGAATGGCTTCCAATTATACACATTAACTTTTTGATTTAAAGCATGATAGAAACTTGATGTCTAGCACTACAGTGAGACATGCAAAGATCTGAAAGCTAATCAAAAGTACGGGAGTGCTTGTAAAGCAAATGTTTCAGAAACTCTTTGAAGGAAACAGCAGTCCCGAGCAAGACCTATCCCTTTTGTACCGAACAAACAATGTGTTGTTTTAATTCATCACTGGGAGCCCCAGGTGGCCGAGTGGTATAAAGCGCTCGTCTCTACCGATCACTGCCATCTCACATCTGTCAGGGTGGGTTCGAGTCTCCGGCTGTGGGTATGTGAGAAAGCTTGTAAGTAGCTCCCCGTGGGTCGGTCTTTCTTCCTGTGGTTTTCCCGATTTCTTCCTCCACCAGTTTTACTGGCCGCCGTGTATAGCATATCTTGTGATGAAAATCTGCTTTAAGCGCAAAACAACAACATCACTCATCACTAAGTTGTTGGTTTACAAATATCCGTATTGAAATTTATCATTTGATGTATCACGTTATGTGTCATTTATCAAAAACAGGATATGGTTGTAACAGAGTATCCATGTTATCAAGTAGAACTTAGCGTTTAGAAAATCCTTAATGGAACACGAATGTGCAATGTGGTTGTGCTCATATACTAACAGGAAGAAAAGTAATGCAAACATAGCAGGTTAATCGCATTTTCTCTTTCTGTACGATTATTTATTAAGTTCTTCATTTTAGACTTATAACAGAATGTTTATAATTTAGTCATCACAGATCTTTACACAAAATCATTCTATACCTTTGGATGGGTGTTTAAAATAATTGACGTTTCTCTTCATTAGAATAAGAATTATAATGAGTGTAGACATAACCATTCAGATATGAAAAAGCTAATGGTTGGTTTATTTTCCCACATTGATAAGATATATTAGACAATGCTTTACCAAAGTGCATTACGAGCTCGACACAAAATAATGCGCGTAAGATTAGACACAATTAGTTGCGGTAGCTCAACTGGAGGAGGGTCGGACTCGTAATTCAAGAGTCGTAGCTTCGATACCCACCCAGGACAGACTGTATCAACTGCCTCAGTGTGTCCTTGTAGGCATTTACCTCCCATTTACTCAGCACGACACACCCAATACTGTGTTAAAAGTGCCATTAAAACTCACAAAACCAATAGAACAATCAGATGGGTGAAATAATAAAAAAAGTGAGAGTGGGTTTTTCAAAGTTATATTTCAATTTAAAACTGGAATTGTGTTCTCTGCATTTACTAGGAGGAACACAACATTTCACAATAATGACATACTTTGCTGTTTTAAGACAGATACAGCTGAAACGGTACTGAGCAGACTTTGGAAATATTAATTAACCTATATGCAAGGCAGCTCATGTATCACAGTCAAGATTTTATCTCCCAGTCAAGCTCACTGATAAAATTTTTTACCAGTTTTCTGCACGTTTTATTGAATACCCTTAATCATTAAATGAAATGTGCAGAAAATGGGTTAAAATTATCAGCGACCTTGACCTTGAAGGTAAATCTAGATTGCAATACATGAGATGCCATACATTTCAGAAACGTAAGTGTAACATGGTTCATCACTGTATCACAAACAGATTTTTGTACAAAGACAAGAAATAAAGAGATGTTTAAAACATTGGCACATCATTTTGACAACGAGGACATAACTCTAACTGTAGAAAAAATATTTACAAAATTTAAACTTTTTCTTAAACAGCTTAAGTTAGAAGGCAGACGGTGTGATTACAACATAAACTACTGACATGCGCTCTATATGACAATTGCACACCAGTGTAGTAGGCGAAACATATTCTACAGTAACAATAATTCAGGCCATGCGCATTTACTCATCTTAAATTAAATATAAATGGTTGTTTTAAAATTTAATACCAATTTTGTTTAACCAAATTCTATTTAATCCTGATTACTGAATGCTCTGCACCTTAACTGCCAGTAAGAAACTTCAGACAAAAGTTATTTATCACGATGGACTTCTATAATTGTGACCAGCTGTTAAACTGGGTCAAGAAAAGAGCACATCGAGTCTAATCGTCACAAGATAGGGTAGTACAAATTTGTTTACCAACATGTGTATCTTTAATTCTGATATCAAACAGCGCAACATTCAATGCGGATTGTACTGAATCAGACCTTTAGGTCGATCTCGTCCAACAATGTCCACGTACTTTGACACTGATTTTGCCGTATGTACTTCTCAAGGCGTGTAAATAATGACCTTCCAAAGTAATATGGATGTGTAAGAATCCAAATAAAGTCAATAATTTCCATTTAAAAGAATGCTGAATGAAATTCTAAAATAAAAAGAAAATGACACCCATTACTTAAATAGTCGGTGTTGAACGCATATATGAACTGTATCACTTATACTTTAGTGGGTAGCTTTTGCCTTTACAACATCGTGGTGCATCATTAGAGGACTCAAGGTGCTAATTCAGTTCCCGTAGTAAACCTATGCAAACATCAAGATATTAAAAATTCAATAAATTCAAATTTCTGAGTGCCCATGATCAAACCTATATTTATCAGTATAGATGAAACCTGGATGTCAGCTTCTGTGTAGAGGAAAGGATATGACCCGCGGCATTTTCTGGACCTGCATGTGTTTGAAACATGTGCTTTCAATTCCGCACCAAAGAGTCAGGTGCTAATTTTAGTAATGAGTGTTCCAAACTCAAGACTGTTAAAGGACTGGAATTCCATCAATAACACAATGTCTCTATTTTTTTTTTTTCCACTTATAAATAGGATAAGCTCTCAAAAGATTCTTTTTCCTAAAACATAACTTACATTATTAACCAATCCTGGCCAGCCAAACCCATATATACTCTATTTAATGTTCACCCATTTCCAGACTGGCTCCCATTTTTCCATACCATTAGTACCGTGTGTCCTATAAAAACAACAGTTGATTCCATATTTTCACGAAAGACAGCGCATGACTGTTATAGGGGGCGCTCTACAGTGAATTTGTTTACATGTGCAACATGCACAATGGAAAGAAAGTTGGTATACCTCTACGTTACTTTCATGTACTGTGGCTGAAATTTCTTTGGATTTGTGCTTGTAGAAACTGTATATGATCTAAGAACACATCTAACTAAAACGACTGCTCCCTTTTGCTCAGAATCAGCCTGAATTTGCCTAAAGTATATTATCTTTAGCAGTTATTAAAATAGGGAATCAAATTTTGACAGACATGACAATACCAGCTTCTGAATGTGCGATGAATGAATTACCAAATATATATGTAAAAAAAACCCACCTGTACTGACTCTTTTTCTAATTCACCTCTGAAATCCATTAAGTGAAAATGACCAAGCCGAGCCTCCATTTTTTTGGAAGATGCACATCTAAAGTAAGGCCAAGCTGTATCCTCTATAAGCCACCAATCATGCACCAAAATAAAGGGAATTAAAAGTTCTTTGCACAATACCTAAGACATAAAAGGTCCTTTTTTTTATAAAGCCAGTCTAACTAGTGAGGAAAACTGGGGAAATTCTTTTTCTTTAAAAGCCCTATGCAAAATACGAAAATCAAGAGCGCCACCACAGCAAAAGTTATAGAGGTCATGTATGCGCATTTACTCATATTAAATTAAAAATAAATTGTTGTTATAAAATATAATATTAATTTTGTTTAACCGAAGTCTAATTATAATCACTGCGGTTCACAAGTTGTTATGGAAATGGCGTCACTGTTGTGCGAATTACGTCACAGACTAATCGGGTGGAAAAGATTTATTGTATATTTTATAATGAAGCATCGCGTTCATTAGGCTGGTTCCCTGCTACGCACACCACGACACGACTAGTTAGCGGATTATGATATTAGCTTGCAAATTTAGACCGGGTCCAGCAAAAACAAACATAATTTAATACGAGCTTTTGCGAGGCCATAATTGGTTGATAATGAAAATAAAGTGAAACCACCTTTTCCAAACTGATCATATTAACTAAAATGAGATGGAAAAAAAGGGTTCAATTGATGCACTGTCTGTTTGGCTTGGCTTAGGAACCCCAGTAATGAAAGTATCCATGAATTTCCAACATGTGCGAAATGGGTGATAAATATTTTAGCATGTGGAGCTTTAAAAACAACATAGTCTCGTTTATTATTATTATTATTATTATTATTATTATTATACAGAGAAGTATACATGAAGGATGGTCATATCTTGCGAGACGCATTTGGTCTTGAGACTTCAGTCATTGAAAGATGTTTAATTTTCAATCTTGTTGTGTTTCTACGGATTTTAATTAGCTACCTTAACCTCATCTTCGCTAGCAAAGGTTCCGATATCTTAACCTATCCGTAGATAGCTTAACTTATCAGAACATTGGCTAGCGAAGATGCCTTAACCTCGTCCCTTTTCACTGACAGAAAATCTTTGTTAAGCTGTTTGCCATGAAATAGAAAACCGTGTTGTGGAACAGGCACTCATAGCAAACAAGAGTTCGACTAACATATGAGGATAGAATATATTATTGTAGATGAAAGCGTAAGTAGCTATAATCGATGCCGGCAACTGGTCATACCCGGCAATAAGGGCCTGGCCGCAAGTTACTTAAGAGGGCAATACAAGCAAATCTTTTAACATTAAGCATGTAACTACATGTGCGTTTACTTTGCAGGCAGGTAGAAGCGTATCGAGATCTGTCGATATGGTTAACTTGAGAAAAGAGGGGAAAACAAATATTGATAAAGCAAGCAAATATTGGAAGTCAAACACTCAAATATATCCGGTGGTAATAACTTGTAATTTTGCCGTACAGGAGAGCGTCGACTGGAGTGATGTAGGTAAATATAGAATACCAACATTAAGGTACTCGGACAAATCTCACCTGTGCGTGCATCCTCCGTCCCCGAGTGCACACGTGTTGGAGTGATGTAGGTAAATATGGAATTCAGGTATAACAAAGCTGCCAAGAGTAGAGTAGTCTTAGGTATCTCATATCCCTGCCCCCCCCCCCTCCAGTACACACGTACTGATTAGTGATTCATCCAATAACATTAGGAAAGGAGGATGCAGTAGACGTGGATGAGAATTTGTACCGGACGATGCAATCATCTATCTTACGTATGAGTTAAAATTTTGTCCTAAAATTTAGTTTTAATGTTGTATATATTTATGTATTATTATTTCTGTTTTGTGTTTTGTTTGTAAAATCACCAGCATGTTTGAAGTATCAACAGAGCTTATTACCAAAAATTCTGTGTCAGAAATAAAGAAAGTGTATAAAGGGGTACATATAAATGGAAATAAGAACTTACGATGAAAGAACTAGATTGTACTCATTAATGGGGATTACCAACCCGTTGATATAACACGTGTTCTACGGAATCCGGTGTTTCACCTGCGTCCTTTCTATGCTGTATTCCCCCCTCATCCGTATTTCAGGTGCAAAAACCTTTTATACACAAAACATAAACGTTGACAATCCACCATCAAAGGAGATATAGTAACTATATCTCCGAATGCTTAAGACGGTGTTCACCTAATGCTGATCAGTTTCCAATCTGGCCGCTGTTACTAAAGAAAAACATTCGAACAACCTGAAACCCACTCACAAACTTTATCTTAAATTACCCTTTTGTATTTGTTCAAATGTGGCCGCCGTAACTACAAACAGATAAAATTTCTAAACGACCTCTCGAAATACGTTCAACAGATATTTTACCAAATTTGAGATGAATCATGCTAGTTTAAAGGTATTTTAAGTTTATATAAATAATGTCAATCCGTGATAAATATGGCCACCGATACTAAAAATAGGCACATGTTTAAACTAAATCTAAAAATCCTCAAAAATATTTTGACTAAATTTGAAATAATGCATCCTGGCATGAACGGCTTTTATGTGTGTACAAACGATGCTGATGTGCCACCAAATATGGTCTCCGTTACTAAAAATAGAAAAAAAAAATTAAAATGAATTCTTCTCAAACCAGCTGAACAGAATCTGACCAACGTTTTAAAGACAAAAACAAAAAGAAGAGTTTTTGTTTCACAAATGAAGCCGATTTGCTCAGAAATATGGCAGTCGTTACTAGCTTTAAACGGCTTCTTTTTAAAAAGAGTTGAGCAGAATTTTAATAAAAGTTGAACAAAAGCAACATAACATGAAGTGCTTTAATGTTTATACAACTGATGCCTATACTCGATCAAATGAGGTCATCATTACAAATAGCATAACAACTTTAAACGACTTTTCTCATAAGCCTCTCAACAGAATTTAAATAAAATTGGGTAGAAAATACCCCTGAATAAAGGCTTTAAAACGTGAAAAAGTGATGTCAATCTACTAGCAAATATGGCTGCCACTACTACAAATAGAAGAAAAAACATTTAAACAACAGAATCTCAAGATGCCGATCAACACAATTTGACAGAAAACGCCCTGTCCTAAAGACTTTTCAGTACTGGACAAATGATGCTGATGTAGTCAATTATGGATGACGATACCCTGAAACCCTTAAACAATTGTTTTCTTTGGATGTGCAATCAACAGCAATGGAGTATTTTTTTTAAAACCAAAGTCTCATATTTATTTTACAATTGCTCTTGGCCATTCGATAAATATCTGACTAGGGCCTCTTATTTCAAGATATGATTGGTTATATGATGACGTACACATAAGGTATTACAAATATTATGATGTCTCAGCTGACATTTATTTCTAGAATGGTATAATTTTTAAAGTGTGTGTGTGTGTGTGTGTGTGTGGAGAGAGAGAGAGAGAGAGAGAGAGAGAGATGGGGCGTGGGGGTAGCTGATTTTTTTTCTATGTAAATCTTTATGTCAAAGTTCCATAGCTGGTACAAATTACTCTTCAGAAATATATGGAAAACCTGCAATGCTTCAAGAAGTTAAATGTTCATTTAATCAAGTTTATGGTATTATGTATATTTGATTTATATTGTGCTTGACTTTTGCCCATGCTCGAGGGTTGTGGATAGAGTTTTTGCATACCTGATTTTTGTCATACTTGTAAGTGGTAAACAAGATGTTTACTAAAATTTGAGTTCAAAACCTAACCTTGTTTACTATTTAGTGGAATTTTCCATTAGTTGTCTAGATTATACTACTGTGTCGTAGGTAAAGTGTTAGAGGAATAATTTATTCACATTATTCATTGGAATTACAACATAAACCATTGACTTCTGGACTAACACATTAATTTGGAATTCTTGAAAACTCACACAAAGACCTTCTGGATAGCATCATTGTGGTACATCAGGACATTCAAAGCGTACTGGTGCATCTGGACATTCAAGACTTGGTACATTAGAACATTCAGGAATATTGGAATTTAGTCAGAACAGTCTATAATTGTGAACATTAAAGATTATTTTGGATTTAATTCACAGAACTGATTGTTTCTCTCGCATTTTTACTTTGTTACTGATAATAATAAATGATTTGTTAATTTTGCTAAATTTGTCAGTTTAGCTTCGTTCTGTTACATAGTTTAAGATATAGAGTCGTAATAATTGATAAAACATTTAAACATTTATTTTCAACGTATGAATAGATGTAAAAAGTTTCGCATACAGATGGCGTTTGTGTCTGTTCCTGCGGAATACTTGTAATAGTTTTTCCATCGTAAAGATTGAAGAACAGTGCCTCAAAAATTACCCGGTCAACTTTGTGTGTACTGCTTGGTACAAAACATCTTATAGACGATATAACAGTAAGGCATATCGCTGTACAGTGGAGCGAATGGCTTCAGAGGAGACATGGTTTCTAGCGGATATCACGTATGTTACGAAAAGATGCTTCATTGGTTCAAAGTTTAAACATTAATCATCTCATATACATGGCACTGAATCGTCTGATACAGATGTAACATACTGACTATACGCTGATTTCAAATGTCATATGCCCTAACGTTCGTCGTATGACCAATGACATATTTATCCGAATTATATCAATAATGTATCTGTATGTTTTACAGGTCTGTGGCAAGCAGTGTCTATTGTATATGTTGACGCACACTTTTGTGTTGCTAATTAGCTATCGGGGCTACATAAATAAATAATAAATAAACAAACAAATAAATATTCAAGTCAGTGGTTCAGGGACAAAGCCCGCCTGTTACCTCCTGATGCAGTTCGAAGTCAAACATTTTCTCTTTATTGCTTTTCATGGTGTTTTACCTTTATTAAATTCAAATTGGGTGTAGAATACAACCGTTCAAGTTAATAATATCCTATCATTGGCTTTGCCTTTTTGCAATCAAACATGGTCTGGGATGATTGTGCACCGTAATATGTTTGTCTAAACCGCTATCGCACACCTTTGTTCTACAATCAGATAAGAAAAGGTGCAAATCCGCCACAAAAGCTCGGCTGTATTTTACAAACAAAACCTGTCGATAATCAGGTGTCTGCAACTACATACCGTTTTGGTATTAGTTTAACCTGGGTCTCTGAGTGATTCTTTCAAAACAATCGCGCCGCTGATTGGTCTGATAAACGTGTTAACAAATTTAATGCGTACAATACATATTAAATCCTTCCTTGTTCCCTACACCATTCGACTGAATGTTATTTAATGTTAGGTCAGCCGTAAACGAATTATGAAACAGATATGACCTGTAAAAAAAAAAAAAGACATCACTTAACGGTTTAAACTCAGTTGTGCGTTCAGGCAGTTGGCGCATAAGCAACATGAACAAAACACAAAACGCTGTAAAGAGACACGAGTTTAATATGATATCGGTTTCTGCAAATACCCTGGCTAATGGCATGTACATATTTGTAGAGTGCCAAATGCGCGAAGAAACTGAATTACTCCGTTTCCTGACTATTATACATTTCACCTGATCACATTTAATCTGTTCTGAAGCCGATATATTTCTCATTTTGTCAAAGCGATACATAAAACTTGAAAGGCTTTCGCGGAGCCATTTTCTTAAAGAAGAAATTTAAGACAGACGGCCACACGCACCTTTGCTGCTTTCTCGTTATGACGCCTCGGAAACGAAGCTTTAACCAATAGCCACGACACTTTCTGCGTGTAATTTGTTTTAAATTTGGTCTGGCGAAGTCATTATCTCTGAGACATAGGTGGTATTGTCTGTTATTTTGTTATAGTACCAATCCATGAACCACAATTTACCACAGTTTACTTACTCATCGTTTAAATTCGTGTCATCTGACTAACAATAAATGCTGCGACATACTCTTTAAAACAGTCCCCAGTGTTTCATATGAAAACAGCTAATCATCTCATTTTAAAACAATTTCCACTCGCTCCACACAGGGATTCACGTGTGTGTGTGTGTGTGTGTGTGTGTGTGTGAAGCTTTCAATAGTCTTTTTCATCATTCCGCAATAATATGTTCAGTTTTATCATTCATAAAAACGTTACATTTGTTCTTGTGCATGGGATATCCCCCTCCCCCTTTTATTTAAAAAAAACCCAGTAAACTCAGGTTTCCATATTGAAAACAAAAATAGGACAATCCTACCACAGAAGCTTTTCACTAGATTTAGTCTGATATATACACCGACATTATCGATACATGTGTACTATTTAATTTTCTAAATTTTAATTTGTATATTAAATCAAGTAAAGTAAACATGCTTGCCCTACACGACTGTTGTCAATAGCCTTGACTCAGAATGAATTATAACTAAACGCTCATTACCTACGTTTAGCTTACAACATGAAAAAAGGTCTGTTCACCTACATGTAGTTTTACAACGGTTAAAGAAATCAGTTCCTAATCACTTACCTTACACAATGTCTTGTGAATGAATGGAGTATCTTTACTTATTACTGAAAAGTGATCAGATACACATCCGTCTCACGACCGTAGTTAGAAATAGTTGATTATAAACATGACACGGGATAACGAATGTTAAACTGCTCTGTAGTCAACAATAAAAATTTGGATTATTTTTAAACGTAGCTTTACAAAATTTTCAGTCACATCACTACGATGTCTGCAATGTGGCAGTTTATAGCGATGTCTAGCACTGGTGCATCATGCCGCAGACATGTAGCATCATGTCCCACCTAGTCACATTATCCTCACACCAGGCCAGCCAATCCTAACACAAACCTATTAATTCTGAGCGTCAAGCGAGGCAGCTGCTAATACTATTTATAAAAGTTTTTGGTATGACTCGACCGTGGTTTGAACCCGCAACCTCCTCCATCAGAGGCTCTAACCATTTAGACCACCGGAGCGGTTCAACAATTAAGGAAAATACTTGAATTATCATTAACAGATCGCGTGTAGTTGATGGCTGTAATTCTCACCGGCCGTTCGCGTTGGAAAGAGATTTTTTTTTTCTATATGTAGGTCCAAAACTTGAAGAAAGAATGAATCGCGGGAAGAAAAACATCAGTTAAAAAACAGGTAGTAGTTACAACGTGTAGTCTATATTTCTGTTCATTCTTTGCTTTTGGTGCTGATTCTGATTTGTCGTAACTGTTGTGTTTAACACGTTTGCGAATGAACATAGAAAATATAGAACAAATAGTAATCAAAACAACATCCAACCAAAGGTTAACATCTGTAAATAATGACTTTGGGGTGTGTCATGAACGCTGGGTAAAGAAACTTACGGACAGACTCTTTAATATGTCTTTTGTTGCTCCTTTGTTTTATGATTAGAAACAAGCATCAAACTGGGATGCAGGCAGAGTACCTCTTTGGCATGTGATTAGAAACAAGCATCAAATTGGGATGACGGCAGAATACCAATTTGCTATGTGATTAGGAATAAGTATCTAATGATTAGAAACAAGTATCAAATGAGGATGAAGGTAGAGTACCCATTTGGTCTGTGATTAGAAACAAACGACAAATTAGGACGAAGGTTGAGTACCCTTTGTTATGTGATTAGAAACAAGCATCAATTTTGGATGAAGGCGGAGTACCCGTGATTAGAAACAAGAATCTATCCGAGATAACGGCAGAGTACCTGTGATTTGAAGCAAGCATCTACTTGGGATGAATGGAAAGTATCCGTGACTATTGTCTGACATTATTTATGCGAACTCAGAGATAGCTTCCCAAGGCTGACTTACACGAATCTTGCGTTCAGTCTAAACTTTCACAACGAAAAAAAAGCGAAGATTTTACATGATCTCAAACATAAACGGGATAATCTGGTTGGATTTCACCTGGAATTATTTTGCTTCCTTTATACCTTTCTACAGTATCATGTCAATATGACCTTAATACAATATCACGTTGATATGACAAAAATCTAAGAATCGTGATTTTCATTAGTATTTGGATCTAGTCCAAGACCATAAAAGTTTCATTAAATTACTTTTCAAAGATGACTGAAACTCGCATGCTTGTAGGTTTCTTAATATTTTTTGCAATCCCATATCACAATGAGAGAAATGCTAAAATACACGTATTTCGAGAATGTCAAGAGGATCGATGCTTAATTTCTAGAATGCAGTGATGACACAGCAAACCAAGAGTGCAATTAAATGTGCTATTCTTTCAGAATCAATTAATCAGGTGAAAGTGGAATTTCATAAATAAACATGTAGCTGAAGGGTAGGCATGTGCAGCCGTGACCTGTTTTGTCACCTTATTTGCATCAGAGGATGTAGCTGTAAAAAAATCTCTTATCTGGCCAACGCCCTGGAGGCCTGCGCATGCCTGCTGTAGGGGCAGGGTAGTCCTTCAAACACATCCAGATAACCTGACCATCTATATACTATCGTTGTGTCGACAACGTGTGTAAGGCTATTCAAAAATTTCGTCTACTCTTAGCTTCTCATTATCTTACCCATGCAAAATCTGCCTTCGATTAATTCAGCTTTATCATATGTATTGTTTGATAACGTGGAGTAATCAAACCACACGTAGTACCCCGAAAGTTGTTTAAAGGGTTGCTCTTTCCTGTCCGAGTGAATAAAACTACTTACTTCATCGTGGAGGACATATTTAACGTAGCATTGCTTAAAATAATTGACACCGATTGAGATAATAAATAAATGTAATCCAACAGACTACATATATAATTTTTTCAAGTGAAAGGATTCCCATTGTCATTCACATACATACATGCCGAAAGATAAGAACAATCACTAATGCTGATACATATTGGTGTACCTGCCGTTAAGGTCACCTTTTTGTGAAGCAATCACCTGTCGTAAAATGTCCATTTTAAAAGCTCCAACAACAAATCTTATCGAAGAAATAAATAATTAAAACTCTTAAGCAAAAGTATCCACCTGACTTAATGAACCAGCCTTTCTCATTCATGAATGTCCACTCATAGTCTAGCCTCGATATCCACTCGTATCAAGTCTAGCCTCAATACGTAAGTGAATTTACAAAGTCTTGTGCATAAGATATACAGTTAAGTGCATGGTATGGCTTTGGTGCATCCATACCTTCGTATGTATGTATGTACGTACGTACGTATATATGTATGTACAGTAGAACTTCGATTATCTGTCAGGGTGCGAGACCGAGACCATGACGGACATGAGAATAGACGGATAATAGAATATGTACATTAAAAGTATTAAACAATAGACCGGGTCATGAAAAAGTCATAATATCTATATATGTACATGTAACTGTTTTTAATATTTTGACGTACAATGCCCTGACGGTTAACAGAGACTGACGGTTAATCGGGTGCCGGATAATCGAAGTTCCATTGTATGTAGAGTTTGGGTTGTTACGGCGAACAGAAAATGAAAGACAATATGGACAGGTGTTGCCTAAATGGCAAAACTGCTTACCTTGGGATTCTGTAAAATCTCAACGGAAATCCCTGACGCTATGTGCGTGAGGTATATAAATTCAGAAGTAGCAGGCATTCTCCCTTCATCGTCCAATTCTTTGTTTACTGTTTCGCTCTTTTTCTGTCCGATTCCAATGGTGTATTGAATGGAAAAAGTAGACAAAACTCCCATCAAAATGGACACATGGAGTAGTACTGGCCCAGTGAAAAAATAAGTGAGTAAATCCATACCGTCTCCAGAGCAGCTCTTGTCACTTTTGTTACATTATACCTGTGTCGTTGCCCGTTCTATTATATCAACAGCAGGCGATAAAATTTGAAAGATATATATCCATATACATACTTCCAAACTGTACAGAAGTTTCCCTCAAAGTCACGCTAATGTAATAATTTCTTCAGCGGCACACGCCACGTGCGGCAGCGATCAATTGAAAAACCAGAGAAGATTCACTCCTTTGACTTCAGAATAATTAAAATTCAACACACGTCCGCTGTATACAATCACACTCCAACGACACAAGCACAAGTCTATCCGCAAAATAATAAATTAAACTGTCAAACACTATCTTATGCATGTAGGCCTGATAAAAACGGATCTGTATAGTAGGCGCAGGTAAGGACAACGCTTACGATGCGTGTAAATACTGGGTCAATATCTTATATCAGCTGAACACCCTGCAAAATCAGACAGATCTTTTCAGATCCTTGACCAAACTAAAGAGCGAGAGACGGAGAGAGAGAGAGATGCGGCCTGATATATCTTTACAACTATCTTTTTATTCGAGTAAGCAAGAGAAAGGAGTCACAGGTTGGTTGTAATTGACAGAGCAGAACCGCTGGAAAAACTTTTTCATATCACAGGACTACTGTGTCAGAGTGGGATTGACAAGTTCTTGAGAACTGCGTCTGTTTCAATGTAGACAAGAACTTCCAACATATGGGATATAGGTTTTGAGACGGAGGACGAATGGAAACACCCAGTCAGTGTCATGTTTAATCATCCTTACAAGTAAGTACAATGTAACGAGACACGTGCGTTATGAAAGTGACACGCAAGTTTTCAAGGTTTCGTTTCATTAGATAGACACTTTGTGGTACAAAGATAAATACAGAAACTGGCATTTGTATATATTCACCGTGTATTTGCCCGTGGACATTTCCAGTTGCGTGTGTGTGTGTGTGTGTGTGTGTGTTTGAGCACGCGTGCGTGCCGTTTTTTTCGTTAACCACTGGGATGTGAGTAAAATCATAGTCGGGGTAAAGATAGTTGCCTTGTTTTGTATACATTTTGATGGGTATCGTTGATTAGGAAGACAAGAGAACTCAACTACGTGAAAAATCTTACCGACAACTAATAAATAAGCGTGTTGGCTGCAATTTACTATGAACCGTCTACGGTTGTAATGATCACGGTACATTTTATGCGGCGCTGTTTGAATACGCAAGCCAGCTGGAGAGAACAGGACAACAAGCTTGATCACTGAAATTGGACTTTGAAAGCTAAAATGGTCAATAGTACTATATATATATATATATATATATATATATATATATATATATATATATATATATATATATATATATATATATGTATATATATGTGTGTGCGTGTGTGTGT
>JAECUM010025374.1:0-45161 GCA_016617855.1 Megalonaias nervosa | reverse complement strand
GAAATTTTGAGGCTATAAATATTGACTTGGGTTTTTCCACAGGTTGTAGATATAAATAGATACTAGGGATTTTAAACAGGAACGTCACACAAGTTGATAGTGGGCTTTTCCAAAGGAATTTCCACAAGTTGTAGCTAAAAATAGATGGAAAGATGAGAAAAAGAAGAGGAAAAGATGCTCTTTGCAAGACATAGTCAATTTTACCGAGTGGTCCTTTGTCCAGCGGGGTTTACAACAATTATAAAAAGCCGAAGACAAGATGAAAAACGTGATGGAAGAAGAGGTAAAGAAAATCAAAGACACCTGGACAAAAGAAAGAAAGGACAAAGAAAACATAAAGAGTAAAGAAGAGTTTGAGAGACTGAGCAAGAACTGGATAAAGGTACAGGAAAAGTTTAGAGCTATGGGACATCCTGACTGGATTCCAGACGAAGAAAAGAAGAAGAAAGGAATCATTGAAAAAGTGAGAACGTGGTGGAAGAAGTGGAGACAATAGAAGAAGACAAAGGCCCTTTTCAGGATCACTTTCATATGCCCCGAAAAGATATTTATTCTTTCTTACCTATATATGTGTTATTTATGTCTCTGTCTCTCTTTTGTATTTGTCCCTCCCTAGAGTAGCTACGCGTATTTAGGTCAGCCACTTGCTACATTGTTGCAAATGTCCAGTACCGTGACGTCACCCTACCTGTTCCATTCCTCTTGTCGCTATACAAAATTCCCATATGCCCCATACAGGCCCAGGGTGATTTTTTTGTCCCTATAAATATGTGCCTCATACAGGCCCAGGCTGTTTTTCCTTCTTTGGCCTCCTATGCCCCATACTTTCCCACTACACTACTGGTATATAATTATGAAAATAACTATGTGATTGTATTATGAGCAGAGAATGTGAAATAATAAAGGAACATGTGTGGAGGTCTGTACCTGATGTGAAGTGTACGTGTTTGGGACTTTGATTCCTAGGTCTGGGACCTTGACTCCAAGGTATGGGATTATGAATCGATGGCCTGGGACTTTGAGCCCAAGGTCTGAGACTTTGTGTCCTTGATTCTGAGGGTGTCGAAATAAATACGCCAAGTTGTATAAACTTATAAAGTCTCTACACAAATCGCTTGAAAAAAAAAATAAAAAAATTATTTATTAAAATTTCAAGACATGGCTACAAATTAGCAGCATAACACGAGTATGAATCGATCTTGCCTACATGTTTAACTAAGTAAACTCCTAATCATACCTGGTCACATGACCGCGTTGAGTCTTATGTATTTGTGCTAACTTCTATTTATTGGCATGTGCATATTTTATGTAATGCATTAAGAATAATATTTGTGAATTGTTAGTTCCTGACAAAACAAACAGAAAATCACATGACAATTTTAGCTTAATATCACGTATAATTTGCACTGCGTGCTGTCCGGTGTGCATACTGAGGAGAATGTTCGCCTTCTGCAATACCAGTACCAAAAAGGTCACGTGCCAGATATGTGCCAGTTGCCGTCTTACTCACAGCGACAACTATTTTCCAAGCCATCTCTGTAAACACAATAGTGATTCATTGTACCAGTACGAACACATTAATTTTGATGAAATGTCGGGCCTTTTTAAAATTCATTAGACGTGCAGGTTTATCAAGAGGGTCACAGTTTATATATATATATATATATATATATATATATATATATATATATATATATATATATATATACTATATATATATATATATATATATATATATATACACTACCCCTATTACTACTGATGTATTTTCAAACTTTTTTTTTAAATAATGAGTTTTTTTCCACAAAGAAACTATATAACTGAAGGTAAATATCCAAGTTAGATTGAAATTTAAGTTTTGATTCATCAAAATGCACAAACAAACCATAATACATGCAATAGATCAACTTTTTAATTTAAGTTTTGAAAAATCTGACAGCCTTCCACAGAAAAAAAAACATATTTTACTATTTAAAATAATATGTCATATTTACTAATATAGGTGGAATAAATTTAGATCATACACGCGAAACCGAAGTAAGAACATTTACACACTATTCCCTCTACTGCGAAAGAAAAGTGATACATCAAACACATGGTAAACGAACATCCGTACTCATTTTGGCATCCCTTAAATACTAACGTTAACCAGCCTCCTCGCTGCACTCCTGAAAATACCATGTGATCAACTCCATACGACGTACTTAACATCAATGCCGCTAAACTGTGATTGAAGATACATACCTCCCTTGCCTGAGTGGCTAATCTCTGAATACTTAGGAGACAAATGATGTCGATTGCTGGTGAGTGGAAAAGTGAAAAAGTTGTTAAAAAACAAGACCATGACCTGCGTGATGGGTCGACAAGCAATATAATGATACAAAAATGCTATCAGTATTAGACACCACTTTCGTTTACGACTAACACTGTAAAACAACCGCACGAGATTTTGCAAATCGAATTATCTTTGCGTTATTACATCTAAAATTATAACAGAATCCATGAAACGGCTTAGAATATGAACTATACATTAACATAATTATTTGACTTGCAATTCATGGAGCAAATGCTTTAAATTGTAATTTTGAAATTTTGGTGTCGAATATTATTGCTACATTAATAAAATCCGTCTATTAGATAAAATTCAGCCCAGAAAAATTTTGTAAGTATACCTTTTAAATTAATGAAAGATTGGATAGTCAACATTACCAATTGCATTATGTACCTTTACTAAGGTTCAATTTGATGCTATATGTGACGTCATGCTAGAACTAGCCTACCAGTAGAAATGTATTGAGTGGATGGTCATTTCAAGTAAAATTGACAGGTTTTGTGCGGTGTATGGTCACATATTGTGACGAAAAACCGAAAATGGCCTTTGTTATCCATTTCTAATTTCTAAATCAAGAAAGTCTCAGAAAATAGGGATATACCAGTTATACATTATCAAACGGGAAAAATTTCAGATTTCTGAGCAGACCCTATTACACACTGTATTCTTTTCAAGCGAATTAGAAGAGATCAGATTCCAACAAATCTTTCAAAACCTTGTTGAAAGCCTTTAGACATATGGCAGGCACGAGCACATAGACATATATGGCAGGCGCGAGCACATAGACAGAGACAGAGACTAAACAGAACAGGTGTGGAGGGGGAGATGAGAGAAACGAAGAAGAAAATATTGAAAAATAAGTTGTACTATAAAATAGGGTAAAAAATTTGAACTAAGCTTTTAACTTTATAGATTTGTTAAGGAAAAATAAGAGCAGCAAATATTAAATAGAACATGGTGAAATACAAATGATTACATTTAAAGGATGCGGAGTCACCCATGTACCATTTCTAAGGACTGCGGTATATTTTTAAAGAATTATTGACCATGCTATTTTCTCAAGATAGGGATCATATGTATTTATTTTTTCAATATCGATTATATCATACAAATCGCTGGAATGTTCTGGGATCTAGCAAATGCTTTTCAATGCATAGCATTTTCGTAACATTTTCTAATGATTGTCATTATTTGTTTTCTATTTTCTCTCCACCAATCAATAGCCAAATGTAGCATCAAATTAGTGGATTAAATTTTTTTCTTTCCACAAAATTACTATTTATTTCACAACCTTTTGCAAGTTCTCTATGCTATAATTCCTACATCAACGAGTTCTTTACTCAGATGATGCGTAACGTTCGCATACATGCCATGGGCAGGTTATTGCTGTTCCAACTTTCCTAAGGGTCATACCTTTAAAAGCAGCAATTAGCAAACAATGCAATAAAACTTTATATTAACAACGAAGATGAGGTTTTCCGGTATGGAAGATTCAAACAGATGTTTAAACAAAAAACCCATTTTTGTTATTTAACGCAGAAATGTAATATCAACAAATGAGAAGTCCCATTTATGAACACATCCCATTAGTATTAAGAAAATATATAAGGAAATGAAAATATTTACCCCAATTATTCCAATATTGTTCTCGAAGCAGTAGCAGCAGCCGCTGGCGCATGCGTAGACCTAGGGAAAAGGTGATAAATAGGAATTAACCTATTTAAGATCTATTTTGAGCTAAATTATTATTTGATATGTCCTATATCTAACTTGTTTATGATCTAGAAAAATTAAAATGTTTTACAAAAACCTGCTAATCAGTCAGTAAAGTAATTATTGCCCAATTCTAATTGATAAACACTGCATTTTTCAAAGTATTTAGTACTCAAGCACGCATGGGGTGGAATCTAATTAAATCTCCTCTACGTGACACTTACACGTCAGCAAGATGATTAAGACGAGCAATTAGTATTATTCTATAAAGATAAAATAGTTCAGATCGCCATCTGAACTGATTCAATTTACCTTTAAAATCAATTGACATAGATTAGGGTTTTTTTCTATAGCAAAGAAACATGATATAACTTTACGAGTGTTCCTACACCAGAAGCTCGAACGACCTGGTCTAGAGTATCTAGGATACTGGGCAGTGCATACAGTGTATTTAGACACGCACTTGGCGACAACAGAATAGCTCAGCTGGAATGATGGGAAAATTACTTTGGTATTACCCTGGAAAACATTTAAACTTCTTTAAGCACTTGAAGTCAATAAAATGTAATTCGTGGAGAAAATGCAAATCTGGTGTACGAATTGAATAATGACACGGAGTTGTTTCGTTGTCCCTGATTGCATAGTATAATACCAAAGGTTTTTGTTGCGGTTGAAATAACTAGCAAACTTGCTGCTGGAATAAACTTAGATAGCCACTATGAAAAGGTAAATGTTCATACTGAAATAAACTTTGCTAGCAACCATGAAAAAAGTAGATACTAAAGCCGATGTGAAGATAAACGAAATTATTGAATGAGTAATGTCGCCTCTCAAAATAAATAGAAAGGTTTGATAAAAGCAAGTCTTTGTCTCTGTGGATACAGTAGTGCAGTTAATAGATAATGTACGGTTGTTTTTGGTTAATTAGATTTTTGTAGGTCAGTCACATTGTTGAGTATAACTTTGTTGATATAACGAAAAACGCAGCTCTAATTGTGCTAGTACCATTAGTTCATAAGTACAGTGTCTGCCTTAAAATATAGGGGCAATCATAAACTGAGTTTGTTAGTTCGTTGATCGATACGCACGCATTGAGAAGTATTCGGCTTGTCCTGAGTCTCTCCTTGCGTAAAAGAAAACTGAATGAAGTTCCATGAGTTACTGCAGTAATAGATTGAATGCTGATAGCATTTTTGCTTGAGGTGTGTTCAACAATGGTCTTTGTCTGTGGTACAATTGTTTGTACTTGATGTATCCTTTCTACCATAGGTATATGCCATAGTTGAAGGAAATTAGAAACAAACTGTTTGTGACAGAACTTTACAAGTTTTGTTTCATAACGATAGGCTGATATGCTACTTTCAGTAGTTCATGTTTTGTTTCTAAATTAATCCTCATTATGAAGTGCAATGTCTGAATTGAGCTAAAATCTTGTTTAATGGATATTTTTTTTTAGAAATCTTTCGACTGCCTAAAGTGACCCGTGCGAAAACCTCATAAAGGTTCATAAGGCATTTATGCACACTGACACATCTGCAATAAAGAAGAAACCATCGCCGTTTGCTTGCTGTAATACTAAGGAAAACTTCTGACGAGGTGTTGGTTCAGTTTCGTATAACGTGGAAAGCATAAATATAAGCGCACTGTATGAACTAATGTGCCCACAGAAGGCTAAAATGACGACGTGGCTGTATAAAACTATAAAATCAAAACCATAACAAAAGTGCACTTTTCAGAAACCGTTGTCTGGCTAGTGATTCGATATAATTACCATCCCATGAGATCATCAGACTGGAACCAGAAATATAGTAAGGAAAAAGATGGGATAATATAGCATAACATATGTACGAAAATAGACTCATTTTATATCAAATTCGATCATATCCTGTTTTCAGAAGTTGGATAAAAGAGATTGTGTATGAAATACATAATTCGACATTTATTTTCATTTAATTTTGTAAAAACATTATGTTGCATATTTTGGCTGCAAGAATAATAATTTTAGATCCATGACCGCTGCCGCAACCTATTTATGCTATCCTTTGACTATATATATATATATATATATATATATATATATATATATATATATATATATATATATATATATATATATATATACTTTACCAACACACAAGAAATAAAAGGCATTCAAACAATGATATTTGGCAGGCACTGCATAAAGGGCATTTAAATAATAACATTTGGCAGACACCACATACAAGACATATACATGTAGTTTTCTGAAACGAGTATTCCGTTTTTCTCACCAGAAAAGGCATTGGATAAAGGTCATTTATGGATACAGAAAAAACGTGTTAAAGAACAATCGGCTGCCTAATCAATGTTCATTATCCTCTGAAGTACAAAAACGTCTCTATTAGAAAATGACTGACTCAACATCGAGAAAAGAGCATGCCGACAACATAAACAGACATGAATAGATGAGGGGAGAAATCTTACTGCATACGACATACGAAAACTCATTCGTTCAATTGGATGCACTTGTATTTAGCAAAACATGTTAAAATAAATGATGATGTTTCTTTATGTTTTGTTACTGATAACATAAGACAAGTCTCTTTCCTAACGATAATGTGGCGTGTATCTTTACATTCTTGCCCTCCTATTATTTTGTTTCAAGTGCAACCTTTCGTAAATATCAGGTGTTCTCAATGAAATTTAAGCGCAATTTTAAATTGATCTGTGTTCAATACTGTTAAATACGCACTTAGTCCATGATTCCTACAATCAATAGACAGCTCACTTGGCTGACCATGTACATACTAATTCGATTACAATTAAAACAAAACTAGATTTATCTCATAGGGGATTTAGCGGGAGGGTGATCAGACAAAGGAAGGAAACAAGTACTATTACTATATCGCCTGACACTTAATGGCGTTTAATGGAAATAAATGTTCCGTCTTTATGATTATTTATAGACACATACATGAAATTATATTTCTTTGCTATTGTTATGCCTGCGTGTGAACATCTTTCGCGTATTAATGTGACAACATAGAAGCAAGCATGACAAATTAAGAATCTGTAATTGTAGCTAGCTACATATTAATGTTTCAATGACTGGAATGTTTACCTAATACTTGTGGAAAGAGAAAAATACCAACGTCTAGGGTAAATAATTTTACGGATAATCGAGGTTCCATTTACCCCATAATGACTCGACACTGACCAACGGTAGTTGTTGGTGCCCGCCTTTAAAGGGCGTCTCGTGACCAACTCCAGGTTTCCGTCGTATGATACGAATGGCTTGTAATTCTTGATGGCACCGCCACACTAGAAAGTGTAGCGGTCTGACTTCGCTAAATAGCAATATGAAATATATCAACAATATCAACAACATCACATCATCTACATTCATTGAAATGGTTAATTTACAAAATGCGCCATCATCAAAGTAAAATTAAGAAACAATTGGCATTTTAAAATCTTTGCATATGTTATAAATTCTTTCATTATCATTGGATCACTTTATATGCGTTTACACGAGGACTTGGCCAGGGAAAAGATGACCCCAGGTCGACCTTAAAACATACATGGGCATGCACTTGCGAATGAGCTTATTTCTGAAATTCAATCAATATTTCTCAACATGTCCGTTAGGAATAAAGTAATTTAATAATGTCCACTGACAAGCAGGCACACAGCAGCAGGGTTGCGAAAATAAAGCTTCCTACGGAGGGTGAAAAATACAAGCGTCACCGAGACCACTAACCAGTTTATTGTTTTCTGTGTCAAATTTATCTACCTAACCCTGCTGTAACACCAGGACATTCACCCTGTCTGCTGCGTGGTAAAAAAAGTTAACGGTCAGGTGGCGTAATTAAATCTTTATTATTGATATAATAATGAGCTATCCTACGCTAACCATGGAATATCGCACAGCTAAACTAGCTCAACAGCGACTAAAGACAATTAAGAAATATCTCCCCGTCCGTGATTTTGTCAAGAAACAACTACAAGTGCGTCGGGAGTCTCAGGTGGAATTTACAGAAGGTGCAGAACAGTTATTTAAACCAATTGTCGAACCACAAAGAAAATTATTACAGCAACGGAGGCAGCTCAAAAAGCTCTCGATACATAGCCTGTTGGCCGTCTTCGAGCAACTAGACCACCAACCCGGCAACCTCCTCAACCATATACTGAAGCTCAACCATTTCCTCCGCCAAAAATTAAAACTAACATTACAAATAAATTTACGCCTGAAGGTATTGCAGCCATCAATACCCCATGCCAATTAATTAATATTGCCGCGTTTGGATATAGTAATAGAAATAGGTATCTAAAACCCGAATATATTAAAACTCCGAAATCTGCTGCTTGGGTTAGAGATGTATATAGCGTCGCTACTAATACTCCGCAGATTAGATCTGGAGGAGATGTTAATCAGTTTAACATTTTTAACGAGGCAGTAGGTGAGTATACTGAACGAGTAAAACAAGAAAGGAGACAAAAAGAAGAAGAAATGAAGTCAAAACTTTAAAAGCTGAACAAAAACGGAAATCAACCTTAACAATAAGTAAGGAAATGCAGACGAAACAGCAAGTAAGGAAAAAGAAAAATTGTATGATACAGTTCCTGACCACGGTGCCACTGGAAGTGGTATTGCCACTCAAGGAAGTGGCCTTGGTAAACTTTGTCCTAATAACGTCCTTGCTGATGTTGATAGACTAGAAATTCTTATTGGCGGAAAATGAGCCGACAATAATTCCTGAGAAATTATTAATGAAGCAGCTGTTATTTGTCAGAGATTATTTCTATGCGGTATCATGGACATTAATGTTTATCGGTCCCTCATCGATGAAATCGTTGATGATTACCGCAGTGAATGATGCAATTAGATCAGTGACAAGCAAATAATATGATCATTCATAATGCTCCACGTGGACCTGTAATGGTCAGGGTGATAAATTCGCGATTACCAACATATAAATCGATCTACGGGGATAGACTCGGTGATGTTGTTCAGGGTCTATTCAGAAGGATAACCCTAAAAGCAATACCGATTGCAAAGCAACTGGGAATGAAAGCTATTGACGTTGTTCGTGATAAAGTTGTTGGTGCTTTTGGTGATGTTGCTAGTAAAGCATTCTCAGCAATCAGGGATAGACTAGTACGATTAATATGCAGATCGCCAGCAGTCCGACCTCAGCCAGTAAAATTGCCCAGCACTGAAGTTATGCCAGCAGGTATCAGTAAAATAATAAATCAAGTTTCAAATAAAAAAACTAGCAGAGTTGGCTCGTGTACCCCTTTCAGAAAAAGAAAAAATATAAATGCTAGTCTGATAGCAGGAAGTGGTCTTCTTGTTAGACGATAACAAATATAAATAATGCTTAAACGTGTATCTGATCCAGCATTGGACATGGACGCATCAGTTCTCAAGGACGAATCGGTGTGTGATTATCAATATTATTCTTATGACGCACGTGAACCTAGCGCACGAGGAAGAATCGAGCTGCAAGTTCAGGATACAAGTAGGCATTCACTGAGATCGAAGGTAGACTTTTAAAAACAGATGATACAGCGTACGGAATTGGCGATCAAATTGGTTTTGTTAATAATGGCGTGATGGCGTTGTTCAACAGTGCCACGTACAACATCGACGGTCAAGGTTACAAGGTCCAAATAAACTATTCCTGACATAACGTGAATACAATCACTTAAATGACGCCAAATGATCATTGACTGGTGTTAGACTTAATCTTTCTGCGGGTGCCATTAAAGACATTGCCAAGACGGGTGGTATATTTTCACTTCTCGCAGCTATACCAGCGTTGATAGCCACTGCAGCCCCAGCCGTTGCAAAAGCATCTGTACCTGGTGCTGTTGGAACTGCAGTTGTGATGGCATTAAAAAAAGCAACAGGTCACGGACTAAAGAATTCACAAAAAAGGACGGGTCTAAGACTGTCAGGAACCCCCCATTCATGGTACGGTCGGGTTCTAAGACTGCCCGAGACACTTCGCTAAACATGCTTCCCATGTCCAATTTTTATTTACTTGATGCTGCTAAGAAATTAAACATCAGAAACTTCAGAGGTGTTTTCATGCGTAATCAAACCGGTATCATTAATCTCGATGGAAGTTCTGGTTCAGGCATTCACTGGGTTGAATACGCGATTGATCCACGTGGAATTGTTTATTTTGATTTGTATGGGTTGGCGCCACCTAAAGGATTTTTAAAATATATCGGCAAAGTGCAAAGCACTACCGCTTGGTATTCAACATTACGAACGCGGACATTAACTGATCTGACAGTGTGTGGCCGTAAAGTACTCGCTGTGCTCGACGCTGTGTCAAGGTCCGACGGTGGTCTGCCGCCGCATAAAGTCGTGCACTAATATACAAGTGGTCGTTTTAAACAGGTTAATAGTTTATAATGGTAGATATTTACGGAAGACCTGCTAATGACAAGGCTCAAGGTGACTTATCCAAATATGCAACCTTTAACGAGGTCAAGGAACAGCTCGCTAATCTTTTTCGTCTATCAGATGTGGACCAAAATGAATTTGTTGTTTTTCAGGATAAGCAAGGACGGTTAAAGACGAGCAATATCCCGTTGACAGACATTATTCTGCGGGTTTCAGATGTGACCGAAGATAACTTAGTAGTGTTTTCTATAAGGTGTAAAATTAAAAACTACAAGGAATCAATTCTAACACTCATGGGAGAGATTACAGGACGCATCAGAAGAATTGGACATATTATGCATGGCGATCTCAACATGAGCAGAAACACAATTATTAATGCGAAAGAACTAAAATCGGACGATGATGTGGCAACAAAAAAAAAAATAAAATACGTGGACAGCAACAATGCCAATAGCAAAACTGAGATCAGTCAATGCGTTGCTAAACCTGACGATGCAATGACTGGTTCTCTCAACATGGGCGGTAATAGCATTGCTAATTTGAGAGAACCAGAAACAAACTATGACGCTGCAACGAAGAAATACGTCGACAATAGCAACATCCCGATGATGACTTCATTAATGACAATCAATGATGGAATAATCACGTTTAGATCTGAATATCCTAATCATGTAACCGCGTTTACAAATTTTCGTACAAACACAAATAGAACCATTAATGACTTTTATGGAAGTCCAGTAGTCATTGACGTTAAGCTCTCTGAAATCAAAAGGATTACCGATGGTGTAGTTCATCGTATAACCCCAATCCACGCTGTATATACAGTAGCGTCTGGATCAGCATTATGGACACCACTCAATAAATCCATTAAACATACCGCTGAGGTTACCGGCATATACAGGTTCTCAGTACTCGGCGTTACAACATTTACAATATCCACCACATTTCCACGGCGTTATCCAGTTAACGAATTTACTGGGTGTGTTAGTGATGCTGAATCAAAACAACGAGGGAACATTCGTGGTGGAACCGGAAGAAAAAGGCTTCGGCGTGTTGTACTATTGGTGTATTGAATTCGTCGCCAGCATACCACCTATCTAAAGTGTTATCAATCTACATAGTGAACAAATTACCGGTAACCCCAATTGACGTTCAACGTTTTAGATACGAGCAAGCGTGTTCGTGGCATACACAATTGAAAAATGTCATTGACGAATACACAACAAAGTAAAACAAAATACCGCAGACGTCTCGTTGTTACCGACATAATTATATACGCTACATCCGACGTGGAACATTATCAGCCACATGCATAACAGCACCAGTAATAGGAATTGGTGTTGCCGTTATAACCGGTGTTCTTGGTATTCTTAATATCATCGCAAAAAAGATATCTGCGTGCGCGGATAATAAATGTCACGAATATACAACGTTGCTATCAGCGTCAACACGCGCACACGCCAAATTAACATCGCTGATATCATCAGGTCTCAACGATGGAATAATATCAAATCAGGAATTCGAAGAAATGATTAAGATTTACTATGAAGCAACTCGAAACCAATCCATTTACTCTGTCAAGGTAGAATCCTCCTTGACTCCGACGAAGACAGAGATTTAGATTCCTCTTGATTTAAATAATAATATCGCAAGAATTGCTAGAACAAATCATCGCTAATACAACACCACCAACAACCACTATGATATCAGTGAGCTCAACCAAACTTGAGTTCGACCCTATCTTTCCAACGGCGATTCCAGCCAAAGAAATAGCACTATCACAATTGCGAATATATCATAGGTGACCAAATATTAGAGAAAAGTCATTCGGTGAGTTGCAAGTAAATAATTCACTGGTATTTGCATATAAAAATAAACCTGATGGAACACCAGACTGGAATGTTGTGGGCATACCTACGGGCAGTTATCAAATCAAAAGATCAACGATGAGCTGCAGCACAGAATCAAATCTATCACAGGAAAAGAATCCAAAATCGCTAACACGGCTCATGAGTCAACGTTATCTGCCGGGTTAGAAATATCAACGCCAGATTATGCCGTCCATATATATAAGTCGTCCATCCGAACTCTGTTAGGATGGCCAGAACTACAACCACAAGTACCTCCAACTCCACCGCGCCCTCCACAATCGGATTATGTTTCAGACAAGAGCACTTATTGGAAAAGCACTGTAAATTATCGTAGGAATTCTCGACTGTGGAGAGAAATAATAGCTAACCCTTCCAGCATTAGTGATATATTCACTGTTGCTGATGTAGATTCAACTCCGGACGGCAAAGTTCTCCCCGTTAAAATGAGATGGGAATACCGCCGCGGTATTCCATTTACCGAAGGTAATATCAGAGTATTATTGGAAGAAATTACTCACGAGCACAAACTAATGAGCTGCAAACTACGCCAGTCCTTCACCCACAATATAAACAAGTATCACCCCGTTGGCGATTATCTGAAGGGGAAAGTCATCAACCAAATAGAATACCTGAACCACGTTGTATTGGACCTCTAGACTGCTCATCAAAGTATTATGCAGGCGGTGATTTAATCCAGCGGTGAATATGATACGCATTATAATTGCAGTAAATACCCATATAAACAATTATTCTTGAACAAATATTCGATCACTGAGGCAGATCTGCCGATGTTTAAACTTCCCGGATTTAACGTCGACGAGCTGAATGAAAACGTCAACGATATTATCGATGAATACTATCCCCAAATCATTGAAGCATGGAGAAAAATATCCCCTCCGACGAGTATTCTTCAACATAACAATGATCTAGACGGTAGTGGTCGTAATATATTACCAGATGTTGTCGCGAAGAAGAGGCAGAGAGAAAAAGAGGTTGGAAGACAACATTAAGGAGTGGACAGGCATGAGATTTGGAGATTCCCAAAGGGCAGTAGAAAACAGTGAAAGATGGAGAGAACTGGTTGTAAAGTCAACTGTGGTGACCCAAAGACATCTTGGGTTATGGGATTGGTGATGATGATGATGATGATGATAATGATAACGATGATGATGACGATGATGTCTCGATTATATCAACGATCGCAGTCAATCTGGTGTGTGATGCGATCGATGGTAGCTATCTAGTAGATCTTGAAAAATCCAGGCAGGCACAGCAGAGATATATCCTATATACATTTACTCCTCAAGCTCCACCTGAATTTTTGATTGTGTTAGAACCTGTTAATCCGGTTTGTCTATGATGTCATAATCCGCTGCTCTCACGGATACATTTCAAACTTACTGACCAGTGAGGACACCTTCTTGTGTAAGAGGGGAATCTTTGCTGATACGTTTGTATGTGAGATCGTAAGATCTTTGCGTTCGTAAGATCGTAGATCTTCAATGTCGACATCCTGACATAGTCAGGGACAAAGTCAAGGGGTGCAAGAAAAAAATGTCATTTGTTTTTCAGTATGATTTTATCAAATTTGAGGGTAAAACCTCGACCCCCTTCTCAAAATTGCTCATTTAAAAGAAATAGATATTTCCTGGAAAAATTGCTAAATTTCAGTAGGCTTCAGCGGATTTTTGATTGATTTTGTAACACTTGTTAGTCTGATTTTTATAAGCTTTGATTTTTCCAGGAAATATTGTTTTTCTTTAAACGGTCCATTTAGAGAAAGGGTTCGAGGTTTTGCCCTCAAATTTTATAAAATGAGACTAAAAAACAATGATGTTTAGATCAATTCTGACTAAAAATCGACCAAACTCAGTGTAATTTGAAGAAATTCGGAGGATTTTGCAAAACAAAAATAATTTCTTATAATAAATAAATATGTTTCTGCATTCAGTGTTTTCTGTTTTTCATTCTATTAGTGGTTATGTCAAAACATCAACGATAATGAAAATATAAATTATTTGTGTGGAATTATAAAATGCACCAACACACGAGAGCTTTTGTGTACAACAAAGCGGAACTCGAAAGTGCCGTCAAAACAATCTTGACACTTCCCCACACAGAAAAGTTTAGTGTTAATGTACTTACTGATGATTATGGTGATGAAATATTTTTGTTAACGCGGAACAGTTAAATGAGTTGAAGTGAGAACATGTTATTACAGATGTATGCGGGAGAGATCAAACTCTGAATTACTCACATTCTTGCCTTAAACGGTCCAAGTTACATGAAATACTTTATGGGTTGTCCGATAATTAAAACTACCCAACTTTCCGACTAAAAAAAATTAAAATGTTATAAGCACATAGTCAGGAACAAAGTCCTTCACCGAGTCAAGGGTACAATACGCTATTAATATTCGGTGTTACAGCTTTCACTTTCACAATTCGAATGTTTACGATCATACATAATTTTTTTAACCGTCTTAGACGTGCACTCACAGTCTTTTTTTGTTTCGTATTCGCGTGACAACTCCGATCTAATTTTCTCAATCGCGTGTGCGAGTGGAACGAATTGCTCAACTTGTTTATCATCACATACACAAGATAGTGAGTAATTTAATAAATATGTGTTCGGCTGCTAGTGTGTATCTTCCTTCAGATTTTCGTTCTGTAGCGCTTCAAAATCACAAATGATTTTTTCAGGATCAAGTTGATCAGAAAGTTGTATACCCGAGACGGGAACATGTAAGTTTTGAATTGCAAAAATAATTACATCAATATTTTCGTGATTCATTATATAATAAATATCTGCATAAAAATAAAAAATATTTGCATTCCTAATTTTTGAGGAATGCATGGACTGCACAAAAGGGATAGCTGGGTCCAGGTGATGCCCATTGGTAGTATTTCCTGGGAATATATACTTTATTTATATACAGACATCTGCTACCGCAAGCTGATGGTGCTCATATATTATTTTACGTCCAACAGGCATTTGTATTAATCAATGCTAATTTAAGCGCAGACACAATCCCCAGTGAAGCCCTACATTGCCAAACGACATACTAGCAGGTCCAGAGGGCAAGCCGAGCGACCCGACCTCACAGGAATTACTATGTCTTGTCATGCAATCAGCACAGATTGATTACATACACCGCATTTGGATTTCAGATTATATTCATACCATCTCAGCCGATCCCGGCTGTCCCCATACTTATATAGAAAAATATTTTCTATTGTCATCAGTGGAGATTCGAACTTGTATTAATTTGTTTATGTGATCGCTAGTCCAGGCGCGTTACCGATTGCGCTATGATTCAAGTTTTCCTATACAGGCTGGGAAGTCGTATATAAAATTACAAATAATGGGAAAACCCAGGGAAAATCCCCTACCTCCTTGCAGGTATAATACAACCGCAATGTTAAGTTCAGCCAGCCCACTGAATCAATAACATGACGTGTGTACTATACATGTATGGGGCCTAAGACGGAACACTGTTTTTTCTATCCTCGATTTTATCGAGGGTAATGTGAATAAACATACGAAAATCAGGCACTTAAAAATACACGACTCACGTTTTGATTACCTTTCCCGGGAATATGTGAAGAAAGACTAAAGTCTCTACACACAGACATACAGAAAATCAAAACGATCTATTCACGCTTCCATTCGTTTGACCGACTGAGCGATTTTTAATCGCGGCCCTGGTATAAAACACGAAGTGTGTCCAAAGTTGTCTTCGGAAGCGTTTAGTCCCTGCAGACTTATCTCCCTGAATGTTAACACTCGGACTACTTGCATTCCGATACACGGAATATAACAAGTCAATTCTTGTGGTGTGCAATATTGAAATATTATTTTTTGTTTGTATTTCTTTGAAAATGTTGATCTGGTTATTTTATCTGCGACATGCTGTACCGAAGCTGGAAAATACAGAAATATTTGGCAGCTGCATGCATCGATTGAAATCCTATTTCTTCCCATGTTTCTGTATTTACAGATATAACAAGTCTTGGAAATTTATCATATTTTCCAGTACCCCCCAGTTTGTAATTCTATTTCTGTGTAATAGCCTGAAGATTATTGAAAGAATTATTAAGTTTTTGGCCGTTAATATGATCGATCACAAGACCTTTTTTCGATTAGACCATAAAAACACTCATACACAAATCTATGGCAGATATACCTCCCCAATCATCAAACATGAGATTACTAGCATTAGTGACAAAAGCGACTGGTTTTCTTAGTTGAGAGTTCCTAATTATACCAGTACGGGATGCCTCATAATTCCTGATGATAGAATGCATCACAAATTTATTCGCGTTATTTCCTTGCTCCATTTATATAGTATATATTATATTTCTAAATTATTAGTTTATTACTAGACAAAATATGTGGGATGCTATCCCGAAAATCTAGCGAGATAGACACCAGCGTTTTTTATAGGAGATTCATTACCATCATTTCTTTATATAATGCTGTTTCAAAGTTCTGTATTTCTACCTTCAAAGTCTACACACAGCTGCGTTTCCCCCGACTCCTTTGTTACATTTCAAACACGGCTTTGTTCCTAGACTCGCGCGTCGCACACTCTGTAGGTGGTATCCACAGAAATCCGCTACACAAGACTTATTACAAGGAGTTGTAGATCAAATCATCAACCAACTATTCTTTCCTTGAATCATTGTATATTATAAATTTAAGTTTAATTAAAAAATATATTTCTCTTAATTATATGATGGAAGAATTTACAAGATTATCTTCGATCAAACCCTCTCAAGGGATATTCGATCTTGACAGAATAACCCCTGACTTGCCGAGGCGAGATCTGGTTGATGTTGATCCTGATTTAACGAATCAGATTCTAATCGATAGTATTTGTGAAACCAAGAAAGAATTCTTTGAATTATGCGCGATGATAACCCCAAACTGATGCTATAATGAATGACCAGCAAGGACAATTATTAATTATCTTTACGAGCAAAGATACATTTTAGAATAAAATGTATCGCCACCTACCCGAGGCAGACGCCGTAACATGGATTATCCGTGACAAACGTGATCCTGTTAGAGAATCACACCCCGCTGAGAGTGTTGTCACATTAAAAAAAATTTCCAAACCAGGAATGTTGATTGGTATTGACAAACCATATTAAAAGCGAGCATACCCTGTGATGGCAGTTGTTTATGCGATATATCATCTGAATGATAAGCCTAGCGTTGTGACCTCCTGCCGATGAAAATTTTGACCTTGAATTGTGTTGCCAAAAGAGTCACAAAAATATTTTACAAACGCGATAGGTGGAAATGGTTGAACGATCTGAGAAGAAAAAAATAAAAGATTGGGCTGAGCACGTTAGAAAAAATGGCGCTACGATCAGAGACATTGCTGAGCTGGAAACGAAATTAAAATTTCCCATAAGTGTGAAGACATTAACCGGTGAGATTTTGTAGGAATCAAGGTATAAATAAAAAGGAGCTTCGATAGAGATCATTCATCATAACTCACACGCTTGGACGTCGGACTTAACATTATTTCCACGAAATCGTACTGTTAAATTTTATGACGGTGATATTTTCGATTTTATTAAAAATATCAGCAACAGCGATCATGTATCTGTGTGGTTGTTTCAAAGTTCCGAATATGGAAATTATGATCAGTTTGTACGGCCTAATGGAGAAATTTATCGTACTGAATCTCTTCATGACGAAATGAAAAATCTTGCGTTGAATATACCGATGATGTAGAACGATTACTCGGTAATTGTTTCACCGTTCCGTCAGTTGCTGATCATTTCATGGAAACCGACAAGATCGGAATTTCTTGACGATATACAACGCAGTTGTGTCGAATACGGACACGGCGGGTTGTGGAATACTAAATACGATTATAAGGATGTTATCTCCGTTGATATGGTCGCATGTTATCCTGGAAGTTTTCTTGGCATGGGAGAATGTGCTCAATATTTTAATAGATCTTTGACATCCAACACACGCGATTGCTAGAGTTGCAATAAATGAACATTTACCAAATGTTGATTTAACTGGATTGGCATGTATTGAATCTTTCGAATTTGTACCGAAAAACCATCATCCGATTGTCTGTGTTTGGTTTGGTCGTCATTTTAGCGAACGCGGTTGGGCTCCAATATTATTACGATATATGCTTGATGCAAAGATATTGATATCGTTAACTGTAAGTGCAGCAATAATATCGTATCGCCCACAGAAACAAGCTTGGCTGCCGAAACCGCTGTCGTTGAGAGATCTGTTCTTGACGAGATCTTTGAACGTAACCCCATGCTGTAGAATTCGAAACTAAACTTGCAAAAGATCTTGAGAAAAAAATAATTGGTAAATTTGCACAAGGAGGTTCATGTGATCATAAACGACATTGCACAAGATTAATTATCGACCATGCTGAACTTGATTTTATAACTGCTGATACAGCAAGGAAAAATACGTTTGTAAGTCGAAGTAATGTAAACTTATCGGACGGAACGAAATTAGGCACAATTGTGACTTATGTTGATGGTGATTCTCCACAATTCACTCATTTAAGATCTTCGATTAGCGTACGTTTCAATAAACTTATTATCTATGATAAATAGATTTCACGATACTGCAGTCAGAGTTGCCACATATGCACGATTGTTAAAGATCGGAGTTGATGCATCATGGGGCGAATGGAGAATAAAAAATTCTCATTTACTTAACGGGTGCGGTGGTTCTGGTAAAACAAAGCGTGCAATCGAATTATTTCGGAACTTTGACATGATTGTTTTGACGCCTAAACATAGACACGCCAGAGAAATGAAAGAAATGGGAGTTAAATCTCATACTTATCACAACTTCTTTCGGTGCAAAGGAAATGAGTGGACTCCTGAGCGAATGGACGAAAAATGCATTCCTAAGATTATTATTTGGGATGAAGTATAAAGTGTCTTTAGATGTATTATAAATGTTTCTTGATTGGTTGTTAACGCGGAACACTGCTGTTATTTTGTGTGAAGATCATGGTCAACCACCACCTTTTCTCGGATTATCATCTCATGACTGGTTGAAAATGTTCGTAGGTTATTATGAGGAAATAAATGATGATTACCGAGAGCTTGATTCAGCGTTGAAAGATTTTAAAAAATTAATCAGACTACAGCCAGATAGCATCCAGTGCTTCATAATGCGTGAGGTAATTCTAGAGATTACGATGAGTGATTTTTGGAACTTGTTGAGACCTGGAGATCTGATTGTCGCATCCAGGAAAATAGTTCGTGATTCACTTCGGCAGAACTTATTTCTGTTGCATAAAGAAAAATTTTCAAATCTACCCGTACCAATGTGTTATCGGCCAGCAGATACACTCAAACAAAATATCGATGTTGAAATTCCTGGGTCAAGTGAAAAACAAAAAATATCCATTACACCATATATATATATATATATATACCATCAAACACCCCATACACACACTATCCAGAGCGTGTTGTATTAGCTTAGAGTGGAAGAGAAGAAAACAATTCTTGCCTTAAGTTAGTTTTGAGTGTAAAAGCAGGATAAAGAAGCTGACAAACCCACTGTCCCTCACACCATAAAAATACTATCCAACACACCACCTATACAATCCAACATCCCATACACACACACAGACTATCTTTGTGTTCGCTTAGAATGCAAGAGAAGATGAAATCCAACAAAACAATACTTTCATACACCTAATAAACCATCCAAAACCCAAACGCATTATATCCAGTGCGTGTTTTGTTAGCTTAGAGTGTAAGAGCAGGTAAAGAAATCTCACAAACATTCAATCACACACCACCTCTACCATTCAACACCCCATGCAAACAATTTCCAAAGCGCCTTGTGTTAGCTTAGAGCTTAAGACAAGAAGATGAAATCCAACAAATATATAATCACACACCACCTATACTATTGATCATCCCATACACACTATCCAAAGAGCTTTGTGTTAGCTTAGAGTGTCAGAGAAAAAGATGGAGAGAAGGAGATGAAATATTACAAACTTAGCATGCCTCACAACAAAATATATTATCCATCATACCATCGACACCATCCAACACCCAATACACTCATTATCCAAACGTTTTTTGGTAGTTTAGAATGTAAAAGGAGATGAAATCTCACAAACATACAAGCACATACCACCTATACTTTTCATCACCAAAAACACACACTGTACAAAAGGTCTTGTGTTAGCGTTGAGTTAGAAAGGGATTTTTGTTAGGGAAAAATACCAAAGCAAAGTCCAACACATACACACACACGCGCACACACGCACACACATAACAATCATCTAAACAAAACGTTTAAGCAAGCTGACTAGGCTCTCTTTCATAGAGTTGTTGGTAACCCTGAAAGGGGCTTATTTGTTTAAACAATTTCTCCTCAAAACAAAGTCCCATCTCGTTGCAGGCTTTCCCGCAGGATAAGGCCTGCTTCTGCGGAAGACGAATGAGAATTCCTTTCTCTGCCTCAAGCATTCATGCGGTGAATCTCTGGGCAACTCAATGGAACGTCAATAATTTCCATAAACTGTCGTTTCCGAGATGAGACTCCAGGCGGCATCCATATACATTTCCAACTTTTCCTCTTGACTCATCATGTTCCATTTCGAATTACATTTACTACATTTCCATATATATTCGTCAGCGATGAGCAATCTAATGGTGTCTGCCAGGACGTTAGCAATAAAGGAGAATAAAATGTCTTCATTTTCATGATGCAACTCAGGCATCGTGATGATATCTTTGTCTTTGTAGTATTTTCTTGTTCTGGCTTGTAGACATCATTGTCACCCGTCTCTATGGAGCCTCAACATTGCAAAGAGGATATGTATTCTTCCGTAGCACTAATAGTCTAGAATAACTTCTCTCACGCTGTTGATTTTCAGCCTATTATCAAATTCTGCATAAAACATGACATTCACCCTGTTGACTAGAGCTGTATGAAACTAACGTTCTACACGGACTTGACCACACTTTATAGGGTAGAAATACCCCCCCCCCCCCATCGCTGCCTTGGTCAGGAGTCAAAACAAAAGCCCGCAAAGCATAACCTCCTGCATAATCGTCGTACGTAATGCAGTGAGTGGTGTTGTCTTGTAGTCATACAGGGACAATTATGATCTCAAGTAATTCATCTGGGCAAAGTTAGGTTCGAAGAGTCTGGTATATCAAGTTTGTCTATCTCGATGGACTTCGATCTTGGAGACACTGAGGTATTGAAACGCGAAAGGCTTTTGATCGATAGCTCCGTTGAGGGCTCCATTGTTGACGATGCTAATGATTAAACGTTGTTGTAGCTCTCCTTGAAAAAGATTATCTTCGATCTTGGATACGAATCCAAAGCATTGGTGAAGGTTTTCACTTCCACTCATCGTAGCGGAAACTTGGTGGTCGTTCTGTTCAAAGTGTGACTGATGTCGTTTCCCACTTAAGGTAATATTTCCACAAGACGCAAGATGATGGTTCTGTACTCGTTCACATGAGTCATCAAATAGAAAATGGTACTCCATCGATTCAGTCTCAAATTAACATCTACTCCCTTTAACAAATACATGTCATGCAACCACAGTTTTAAACTGCACCTATCTTTGATTTTGTTAAGACTCCCTTTTGAATCCCACATTGTGAAGTTCATGATATATGAAGTATCGTTGACCTTTTCCAACGTGTCAGATTTCCATACCGCGGTAGCATCCAGATAGGTGTTATTGGCTTTATTTCCGTAAGTCAAAAGGTTTTCTAGGTTCCTTCGGTAAGGGTAAATGTCCATGCTGCCGCTGACCCGTTTGTTATTAAGTACAAATCCACTTCGCTGAACAACAAATTCGTGAAATTGATGACGGGAGCTATTCTGGCATTGGCACCTGGATTAATATTGTCGGTTTTGAGAATTTTGACTTTCAAGTACAACTAACTGCCAATTATATCGATGTAATCTTCGACATGTCCTTTGATTTCAAATTTCATAGGGGCTGAGGTAGTACAAGACGAGAAGGTATGAAATTCTACCCATTGGGATTCTTGCATCATCATCACGGTCGGTGGCATGGCAAATAGACCCACTTCTCACTTAGAACATTCACAAGAATCTCGATGCATCATTTTTTTTAGTAATCAAAGACGTCTAATATTATGGCTGTTTTTCTTTCCTAAGTCTTTCCCGCAACGTGTTTATGAGCTTTGCAGGGTTGTCGGAAACACTTTCTGATTTATTCTTGCTGTGGAGTGCAAGAAGAAAGAATGCCCTGATCAGCTGTGTGCAGTGTATTTATAGGGTTCTCTCGGTGAGCCAAAAGGCCAGTTTGAAGTAGAATGTTTTGGGGAATTTGTTTGTCAATAATGCTATTTTTTGGAAATTATTTTCTATGCGTCAAACCGGCATCTTTTATCCTCGTGTTACCTTCAGGATTAAGACAGCAGCCACCGAACGATTCTCAAATTTGAGCATATCCCTTTGACAATGTCCTCGTTGTCGAGCGACTCCTCAGTACGCAGCACACATGACTTAAAATTCGCTAGAAAATCTCACCGTGACCTTTCCTTCCGAGAATGAAATATTTAGTCCCTGATCGCCTTTTATACTTACACTGACATTGTAGAAATACGACTTACTGACAGGCAAATAATGAGGAATACAAATTCACGGTCAACGTGGCAGCTGTTTCCATCATACAGAATCCTCATTGAAAGGAATGGCATTTGACGAACCATTTAGTAGAAAAGTCGTAGACAGTGTAGGTGCCTTACCGAAGACCAAGTCAGGCTAATAATACTTGTTGGCCATGGACCATATTGTATGCGTCGACAAGATTTCTAGGGGCAATTCCTTTACGGAATATTAAGACTAAAACCACAATAACTGCCTTGATAAAGTTCTTTATGAGTTTTTGCCTAACCAATTCCGCTCAGTCTGATCAAGGTTCTAATTTCGTGTCAGGATCTCTCAATAAATTATGTATGAATTAGGTTACCAACAATTTAAAAAAGCTGAAAACGGGGCATTGGAAATATTCCATCAGATTCTAAAGAATATGAATCGGTCATATTGCTTTGATACTAGGAAAGATTGGGATGAAGGAGTGGTTGTTGTTAGGGAGTCATTTCAAGAATTGTCAGGGATTTGTCCTTTTGAACTTGGTTTTGGACGTTCTGTTTGTGAACCTGGACCATTGAAGTCGTTAAAAGATAAACTTCTTTCCACACTGGATTCAGCAATTAATCTTCTTTATTACGTATCTAATTTTAAAAGATAAGCGGCCAAAGGATTGTAAAATATATAGAAAAAGCCTTCGCCCTATTCAATAAAAAATGAGAATAAGGTATGTCAAACTATAAAAGAATGAACTTTTCAGCCTGGTGATAAAGTTCTGGTTCTCTTGTCCATACATCAAAGTCCTCTTCAGGCTAGATATTATGGTCCCTATACAGTTAGAAATAAAGTAAGTGACTTAAATTATATCATCAACACTCCTGGGCGACAAGAAAGAGAAACAGCTCTGCCATGTATATATGTTCAAGGAGCATGTTGATAGAGATAGTTCTGTTAATCATTCATTCCATATAGTTGTACCAGTCTCATAGCGTGAAGATTTAAGTGATGGAATGCAATCCAATTGTAGTGACTAGCTTAACCAGTATTCGAAAATATTAAAGAATCTGGACCATAAACGTTTAGAATTACAGCCAAAAGTAAAGAATGAAATAAAGAAGCTAATGCGTAAATATGAGCACTTGTTTCCAAACGTTCCGACCCGAACTAACAAAATCCTCCATAATGTTGAACAATTTTAGATTCTGCATATGTTAAACAGCAACCTTACAGCATGAATCCCCTACAGCGGGAATGTTTGAAAACAGGAAATTTAATATTTGTTGGAGAATGACTTCATGGAACCAAGCCAAGATAACTGAAGCTTACCGTGTATTCTAGAGCCGAAGCCAGATAATACTATCCGTATGGCCACTGACTACAGAAAATTGAACATGTCACAGAAACAGATTCATTTCCAGTATCAAGAATTGATGGCTGCTACATATCTTCTATCAGATTTCACTTACGGATAAAGCAAATGATATTTTCGGCCTTTGCAACTCAAGATGGACTCTACCAATATTAAGTAATGTCATTTGGAATGAAAAATTCTCCTCAACATTCCAGCGTTAAATGAACACGGTAACATCTGGTATAAATGGATGTGGTGCGTACATTGACGAAGCCATTATATACAACAACACAAGATCACCTGGAACTGTCAGGAAATTCTTCGTCCGACTGAATGGGGCAAATTTGATATTTAATTTGACTAAAAGCAAGTTTTGACGAACTTGTCTTACATTTTTGGGATCTAGTATGGAATATGGTCACGTTAAGCCTGTAGAAGTAAAGGCTAAATCTATTTCCTTATCCCCAGTGCCGGTCAGTAAAAAGTAGCTAATGCAATTTGGGGGTATGGCTGGATACTATCTGGAAACTCTTGGCACATGATTGTGTCTATATTGTGTGTAGTTTTTATTGATGACTGTAGATTGTAATTATTATCTATATTAAAGATCTTAATTAATTTGTTAACACGGGTGTAAAATTCTATTTTAAGACATTAAGAGTGTACGATTCCATAGGATCTTTAAATAGTCGCTTACGTTGTTGTTTTATGTTGCTAGTAATATTAATAGTACTAAATGTGATGGTGAGTTTGAGATTATTTGCCTTTGGAGGGTTTAGTTCAAGTGGGTGCTTAGAATAATTGGGTTATTTCCCATTGGATGGGTTAGATCAAATGATTAGGTATATTTTGAAATATTAGATTGAGTAGTAAGATCTATCACGTAGGTGTACTGCAATATATAGTCGTAACAGACTCTGGTGTATAAAAGGAGAGAACTGCAATCAGATCATTCGTATTTTGGATTCACTCCTTTTTTGGATTCTTATATCATTAGTTGAAATCAGTCTGCATATGTAATTAATGTTGTGTTTAGACAATGTAAGAGGAAACATTTGTTAGGATTACTCATTGGAATTACAAAGTCGTCATTGAACTAAAACATTACTGTGGGGTTAGTGTGAAATATTCAACAGGGTTCTGCGATTGGAATACGTACATTCACGGATCTGAAATTCGTTCTTCAAGTCTTTAAGTAGAACTGTTGAAGATCATTTTTGATTCACTTCATAATAATATACATTCCTTTTATAATTTGATAATTAAATTGTTTGTTAAGTTTAACAAAACCTGTTGGTTTTGCTTCTTTCTATTATTAGTTTACGGTAACAAATAACACCCGTAATAACCGTTTTAATGGAACTTTGAATCCTAGAATGTGGATGAATTTTACGCAAAAACATAAACCAGAAAATAGATCGATGTGTTAGCTAAAGTTACTGAGTAATGTTATAATACTTATAAATATTTCTAGTTGACTAAATATATTTTGCCTTTAAATATAGTTTGCCTTATAATATAGCTTCCCTTTTAATTTTTAAACGAGTCCGAACAAAATAGAATACGTGAGATAATTTATGACTTTACAAAACAATGATAAGTACTGATTCGTTTGTAATAAAATAACAAAGACCATCAATGAGTACTCTCAGATGCTATTAATGCAAAATGAACAAACCATTTGATTTGATCAAATGGAAGGAAAACAGAAACACATACGGCCAACGATATAAACGCTGTGTAAATACTATCAAATCCGATTGGCATTATAAAAAGAAGAAATGATATTAGAGGAGATCATTACATGTTAATGCAAAAAGACTGTACCTGAATCATCATTTTATGCTGACAAATAAAGTACGTTTCATATGTTATGTACATATATATTGTGCGCTTAATTTTTTAGCCATGATTGAGGTTTGTGGATTTAATGTCTCATGGAAGTTTGTCATAGTTCTAAGAAGTAAATAACATGTTTGCTTTAAGGTAAGTTCAGGGCCGGTCCTTGTTGACGAGTTAGTGGGTTTGTCTGCAGGAAATCTATTAAATCGCAAGTTAAGTGAAGCTTGTATATAAAGAGGTTTGGTAAATAATTGCTCAATCTTGTTTCATGAATCAATTATAGTTGATCGGATATAATACGAGTGGAATTATTTATTTGAGTTATTCTTTAGAATTACACAATGTTCACATGCGTTTTGAACTAAAACAATACTTTGGGATTATTCAGAACATTAAAAGACATTCTGGATAATATTATTGTGGTACATAAGGACTATATTATTGTGGTATATGAGGACAACCAATATTATTAAAATTGAATTCATTCTATACTTTTGGACTTATATGATGACATTTTGTATTTAATTCACAATATTATAAGGGAATTTTTCATTTTCACTTTGCGTTTCCTTTTTGTTACATATTTTCAGACGATATAGTTATAATACTTAATAAACATTTAAGCCAAACATTAACAGTAGTGTTTTAAAGGAGATCATTAATTCATGCGGTAAATGAATGCATAAATTAATACAACCTTTATTACAACTAAACACTAGAAAGTGAAAGACTAATTATACATGATTAACAAAAATAATAACTACGTCAATGGTTGGGGAATCATCGTGGAATAAAAAAAGTATTGATTTTATTACGTGCATAAAAGGAGAGAACTGAGCAATCAGTTTCATTCCTAATCTGGAGTAATCCTAATTTCTTGTGGTATTGTTGTAAGTCTATAGATGAGTTTAATGTTGTACTTAGATACTATTTGAGACGTAAAACATGTGTTTGGACTGTACAGAGGAATTGGAATATGTTCATTGCTTGGACGATAATATTATTCTGGAACTATTACGAATTATTTCAAGGTCTTTTGGACAACGCAATTTTGACCACATCACTATTCTTGGCGTGCCAACACATTTCCGGTTTTGAAATGTATACGGAACGGTTCATTCATTTGAACTTTGATATAACTTTATCAAGAATAGTTTGTAATCACTTCATAATACTGTAAGTTCCTCGCACATTTTCGTTAACAACTTTCATAATCAAAATGTTGGTTAAGTTCAACAAAATTTGTTGATTTATGACCATAGAGTCGAAACACCAAAGGCACCAAAACGATTTATGACAACTATAAAAGCCGATAATATATGATTTAGAAAAACAATACCATCATTAAATAAGTTATTATTAAAACAAAGATAAATGTAAAATCATTATCTAAATTTGCACTTTCCTGTCTGTTTGAATTAAAGTTATAAAGATGCATAGATTAGTATTATTGTATCAAAATAGCATGTGAAACCTACATATTGAATCGCATCAGGTTACAAACAAAATCAAATAACGATTATTACAAAAACAACCTTCTCGATTGATGAAAACTATTTATTTTTATTAAATATGTGGAATCTGTATGCAATAAAACAGCTGTAAAACATGTTCAGGTAAAAAATAAAATTGCAAAATATCAAACAGACTAATAATTTTCTTTAAGCGCAATGGTATATGACACTTCAAGTTAGTACTATCAAGAGTCATATAATCAAAGTAACAAGACCAATGTTTGGAGGATATACAGTATTCGACTTCGCTGTTTGAAAGTTGTTTACAAAATAAAACCAAATACGGCGATACCATGTAAATAACAGACAGAATCGTTATGAATTCATTCCAGAAAAGATAACATTCAAATAGATATTAATGCGAACATTGAGATTTATTACAAAAGTGATTAGGAATAAATATTATATACAACATGATATCCGTAATCAAGAAAGTTGATGGATTATTCAAACATGAAATGAATGGTAAACCTATTCAAGAATTGTCTGGTCATAGTAACTGACAAAGGTATAAAATGTATGCAAGAGAGTTAAGAAATACATCATCAAGAAATTTAAAGTTTCATATGTAAAAGGAGTGTTTATTGAATAAAATAAAATTACCATGAAATGAATTTAATTAAGTTATGCCATCATAAGTTATATAACTTTCCTCTAAAAAGGTTGCCCTGTGTATGTGTGACGACAAAACATATTTAGTGGATAAAAAGTAAGCTGTACCTTTATCGTTATGTTCGACCTCAAGGACTTTATTCTATGACCTTGTAATGAATCAAAGGCTTGAACATCATTAAAAATTCATTTCTTATTTAAGCAGGTCCTTAATAATGGAAATGTATTTTTGTACTATCACCAATACATCGGAATGTTTATCGCTGAATGCTAACTTGGCTAGATTCCTGTGTCATGTATGTTTAAATTTTATTGTTTGTTAGTCTTTTCTTTATTTCATTATGTACTATTGTAATGTAACCTTGTATATTGGACTAAACCTTGTTCAAAGTCGTGTTCATTTTCTACTTGACAGGAATTATTGTTTCGTTTGTGTTCTGTAAATAATTAATACATAGCTAAAACAGTCCCTGTGTTTATGGATTTATATCAGGATCATTATTAATAGAAGTAAATATGTTTATTTTGGTCTCTGTGTCTAGGTTATTGGAATTCCTGTACAATTTACCTGGCATACCTGATATTGTCCAGGTTATATATTATAATTTTAAAAACATATTTTATAATAATAACTTGCATTTTATTTTGTAAACATTAAGAACTTTCTAGAACGTTTTCTTCCATTAGGTAATGAGTTTCTTTAGAAAATGTTAATTGTGACCTGAGGTCAGTTGGAAGATTATATAATCTTATTACTTTATAGATTATTTATTCGTGCTGAAGATCTAGCAGAATCAATTTTGCATTGATGTTGTGTTCAGTAGTTCATTTGGGCTGGAATTTATCTCTTCAAATTTAATGAATATTTTCCCTGGAAATGCAGAGAGCTCATAAGAAATTAATATTCTTCGGCAGAGACATTCACAAAAGCTTTATAGTGAATTCAGATCTGGATTTATATTAATGTGTTTCAACAAAAGATTGTTCGTGCAACAACACAATACAGGACGCCACAGGCACATCAACACCTTATTAATTTTGATTTCTAATAAATTTTAATCTGAACTTTATTAGGACTTGTGTCTATAATTCTAGGATTATTTTGGGGTTTAATTCGCAATATCGTAAGTCCTTTTGTTTTCATTATCACTTTGTATTCTAGTGAAATAATTTATTTGTTGAATCCTACAAAGCTTGTTGCTTTTCACTATCTTGTGATACTTGTTTTAAGAGCATATACTCATAACACTTGGAATTTCTTTTCACAACCTCCCTGTTAGCATGATTATTTATCATTTACACTTACCTTGTCAACTTTTAGTAATCACATGTTCTCGTACATGTTTATGTGCAAAACTGTTTGACATCAAAAATTATAACATGGACGCAAAGAAGTGTCTATGTTCAGTTTCTTTGAAATATTGCACAAAGTTTGTTTTCCAACAACTTGTAACACAATAAGCATGAATTAAATTTTTTGAAATACCTAGCTATTTAAATCTTAAGTTAAAGCTACACGAGAACAGTAAATACAGTATTTGTTTCTCTATCTGTTGAAAAGTAGGTTTCCTAATACATCTTATTTTTACCATTGTAGAAATTCGCTCCATATTAATTGGTTATCGGATAATGTATAATGGTTTTTGAGCTAACAAATGCTTTATAGCTAAACTTAGACCATGCAACAACAATAAATTGCCAAGAAGAAGGATGGTTAATAACTTGTTCGCAATGGAAGATTTTTACAACATTTGGAAACACTTAAAATACCCCATTACATCACCAAGGTCATTTCAATCTTTTTCATTGCCTTTAAGCTTGGTTAGTATTTCATAAATTAATTTTTCATCTCGTTGTGGTTTTGTTAAACGTATTAATGATGTCAAGAAAATTAGCATCAACATCCGTTGTGTATTCGCTTTAAATTGCATCTACAGCACACTTCATTATTTAGTAAGGACAATGCTGAATTACTCTCGTTAAATTTTTACGATTGATTAGTTTGCGATTGGCTTCTGATGTATTGTTTATTACCTTGTTCTTCCTTCTAATTTTTTATTGCAGCTGCTTCACTTATCCAGACTACAAATTTCATGTTACATCTATCATAGTCGTTGAAAATAATGTTATTAAATTTATTCCACACATCGGTGTCTTCTTGTTAAATAAAACAATATAGATTTTAGGGTTTATTTGTTTGGTTGTTTTGTTTTAATAACTTTTGTGCATATGAATCTCTTTTATATGCATCTGCAATTGATTGTCTATATATCTGCAGGTGTAGGTTTTGTTGAACTTTCGTTCAACTTTATACTCGTACCTTCAATCCAAATAGAAACAACGGTAGTCTACAAACACAAAGTAAAACCAAATGTATCCATTTCTATCTGACTTTTAAGTGTTATTCTAAATTATGTTTCCCACTGAATTGCTTTTTGCCTTTTTACAGTACCCATATCGCAGCTTTCTCAAATTTTCACGCAATCTTGCTTGTTCTAAACTTAGTTGGTGACAAACAATCGTTATACATCATGGACATGTTGTACTTGTTTAATTTGAAAAGAGCATCACTACGATAATAAATGGTCATGTCATGAACGTGCATTCCACCTATTTAATTAACCACCGTGTTACTGGCATTTCTTTTTTGTTAAAATCATACAACACCAAAAACCAAGCAGACAGAATCATGAGATTAAATTCAAACTTCAACGTTTGTTCTGGTTTAATATTACTGCCAGGTTGTGTCATACTATTATGTATCTCAAATGTTTAATACCTTTGTTCTTCCATTTGCTTCTGTAAACTCTGATATTTGCTATATTGTGCGTTTGTCTATTTATTAGTTGCAGAATCAGTTAAACGTTTTTGCATAAACGTGTAACCAGTCGCGAACACACAGTTAATCATAATTCCATCCGTTATCTTTATCGTGCTAAAACCACCAAGTTTTATTTTTTACTACACTAACAGTGAAGTTCTTTTCTGAATAATTAAAGCATTGCTGATTATTTTCAGTTATCTTACTTTTATGTTGCTGTTGTTTGCATTAAAGCTTCTGTAAGGCGTAAAAGTGTTATATAGTCAGACAACAGTTGTCGTATTTTAAAGTTTATATGAAATTTATGTACTTATTTCCTTCCCTAACTGGTACACCTAGACGATGTTCTGTTTCCAACTGTAACCATCCATATTTCCCAGTTCTGCTAGATCATACGGTGCTACTTATATATTAGCAGAATCTTCACGTTCAAATGGTTATGGTTAGTTAAGAAAAGCCCAACGCATTGAATGTTGTCTTATTCGCCGCTACGCTAAATACAGAAGTCGAAGCAGCAAAAAGAGTGGTATGACAATGATGACTACCAGTCAATGTGTATTGCATTTCCCTTTGATAGAAAAGGGTAAACAATGTTTTAAAGTAACCCGCGGTAGCAGAAAGTTGGTGAATGTAACTACTCAATAGCCGATAATGGTGTCTGGGAGTCATCAGTCACTGTACTACTAAAGTTTGGTTTGCATTAGCTAGAAAAGTGAAAATGCAACCATAATCTAACATTAATTTTGCTCTGTATCTGTAGCAAATGAATGTCTGAGTCGTGGGATGGTCACTATGAGACGGACATATAGTTCGATGGAGACGTGGGTATCAACTGTTTTCCATAGGAGTCAGCTAAAGAGTAATGCAAATGTCTCATAGGAATATTTAATTTCTTTTATCTATATTTCATGAATTATATTCATTTGTCTTTAAAATAAACAGAGATTTAAAGACAAATAAAATATTATCATGAATTGTATTGATAAACACAACATATGTATACGAGTCAAATGAGAAAGGTTTGAAGACGAGTAATCATAGGTCATTAATTATATTCACATATCATTACACACAAAATGGTTGTACACATAAAAGGCTACTTTCCCAAAGACAAACAATATTCTGTATGCACAAATTCACAAATTTATATCTGTTATGTATATCAATATTATGTATATTATTTTCATAATAACAATTTTAATAAGGGTCACTTTTATAATGACATTTTTAATGCTAAAAGTCTTCTGATCGTAGTTTGTACTATGAGTGATGTATGATGCGTCGTACAGTGTTTCATTCGTAAGTTTCAAGGTTACGTCATACTTAAAAGTGCAAGTAAAACCATCACGTAATCCAACAAGGACATTGGTACTGGTAAAAGTTCAGACTGACCTAGTTCACGATTGGCTAGAACTGGAACAGCTGTTGTTTACTGCAAAAGAGTATTTTAAAATATTAAATGATTTATTTAAAAGCCTCTTATTTAATTGTTTAACTGTTGCGTTGTTAGCTTGATATAAAAGGATTAGAACGCGGAATGATTCATTCCTAAAGTTAATGAGATTTTTATATTCATTTACTTAATAATATCATTCGCTGGAATTGCAGTGCTGCTACAATTATTCAAAGATATTGGGATATATTAACTAATGAACGGATTTACTCTGAAACATTTGAAGATTATTTGGATTAATGGTTTTATGGAATTGCTGTGAAGGACATTTTGGATTTTTAGCTCTATTGGATTTTCCGTAAAATCAGTTAACGGAAACGTGGATTTAAAACATAGTGATTCTTATTTAGTGTTGGTTCATCAGTACATCCAATAATCATTCGGAATACCTTAGAACTTTTAGGATTGTAGAAATTCTCACCTTATTGTAAGTTATTTTAAATTCTTTCACTTTTAATTTTAGAAAAATAAATTAGTATTTTAAATTATACAAAACTTGATGATTATCGTATTTCTTGCTATGCAGTTTAAGCCCCAAGATCGTAATAACACAAAATGCTAATTTATGCACAATCAAATCATGACTTCATTCAAGTTCTAATTCTTGCAAATATGAATTGTGAGTTGTCGAACTCTTAGGCATAATGGAAGACTAATCTCCCCTTGCAGTTAATGGAAATGTGTTCCGCTTTTATCAACTATAACAGAGTCTTATTTGTTTCTCTGTGCTCTTGAAATATTTATAATGTTTCAGCAATCCGTTTTCTAAATGTTCCGCATTTACACAAAAAGTTAATGTTACTTATATAATTTAAAACAAATTTGCTTTTCTACACGAAAGTTATGACTTAGTTAAACGTCCAGGCAGAGATTGAGAAAGTTGCATTCATCTGTGTGAAAAGAATTAGCACCTGTGAGCAGGCTGAATCCTTAGAAATTTGATCAAGTTCAAGTGAGCTATCAGATTTCGTCAGACGAATCGCTCTCGTAATGATCGCCGTTTCTAGAGACGGAACTGTATTCCCCCTGCTTCCGCTTGGGAGGGATTGAAAATAGGACGTTCTCTGACGCTGTCGTTTCCTGGTATACCCCGGCGTTCTGCTTCGCTCGCAGTTTGAGTGAATTTTCGTTCTCCAAATTCCGAGTCCTGTGAGAAGAAGAATAAAGTGTTCAAGTACTGCATTTTATTATATATTTCATCATGAGATTTTAAAATAAATTAGTGGCAAGAAATGATATCTTCTAAGTAGCTACACCAATTTTATAGCCACAGCGGCGATGTCACATTTTGGACCTACTTTATGCTCCAATTTAGGAAATATATCTGCTCCTATGTATATTATTCAAACTGATATTTCCATATTCAAACCTATTTCATTTCACACACAATCAGGCTTAGCAGATATATATATATATATATATATATATATATATATATATATATATATATATATATATATATCATCTCGTTAAACAATAACATTCCTGCAGTATGATGACCAATATATTTTACTATTTATTTCATACGATTTATTTATTTATTTCGATTGATGATATATACTGCTTGATGTGCGTATAAAGATTGATGAGGAATATTCAGATTGGAATTCATGGAAATGTACAGATCTAATGCTGTCTGATACTATAATTTCCTTTTGTGTATTTTTGACCTGAGTGTTGGCTTGCCTGTATGATTGTCAGTCTGTTTGTACATTTTATTGATTGATTGATTAGAAAAGTCTTTGTATGGATTGCCTGTATGATTGCCAATAGGTTAGCACATTCGATTGATTGATTGATTAGAACAGACTTTGTCTGGATTGAAGCATATGAGTCCATTTGAAGGATGAAACAATCAAAATTGGATTGTATTTCTAAATATTTACTCATAAAATGTTTTTTTCCCTGACATGATTGATTCCTAATCCGACTTGGACTTGTGGAAAAGATACTTGTAAATTAGGCCTGGTGTTGTCATGTACCAAAATACTTTGAAGAATACTTGTAAATTAGGTCCGGTGTTGTCATGTACCAAAACACTTTGAAGAATACTTGTAACTAGGTCTGGTGTTGTCATGTACCAAAACACTTTGAAGAATACTTGTAACTAGCTCTGGTGTTGTTTTGCATCCAAACACCTTGACGAATACTTGTAAATTAGGTCCGGTGTCGTCATGCACCAAAACACTTTGAAGAATACTTGTGAATTAGGTCTGGTGTTGTCTTGTATCCAAACATATTGAAGAATACATGTAACTAGGTCTGGTGTTGTCTTGTATCCAAACACTTTGAAGAATACTTGTAATAGGTCTGGTGTTGTCATGTACCAAAACACTTTGACGAATACTTGTAACTAGGTCTGATGTTGACATGTACCAAAACACTTTGAAGAATACTTGTAACTAGGTCTGGTGTTGTCAGGTACCAAAACACTTTGAAGACTACTTGTACCTAGCTTTGGTGTTGTCATGTACCAAAACACTTTGAAGAATACTTGTAACTAGGTCGAGTGTTGTCATGTACCAACACACTTCGCAGAATACTTGTAAATTAGGTCCGGTGTTGTCACGTACCAAAACACCTTGAAGAATACTTGTAACTAGGTCTGGTGTTGTCATGTACCCAAACACTTTGAAGAATACTTGTAACAAGGTCTAATGTTGTCTTGTACCCAAACACGTTGAAGAATACTTGTAACTAGGTCTGGTGTTTTCTTGTATCCAAATACTTTGAACAATACTTGTAAGTAGGTCTGATGTTGAGTTGTACCCAAACACTTCGAAACTTAGTTGTAAAAGCGGAACATATTTCCATTAACTGTAAATTAGGTCTGGTGTTGTCTTGTGCCCAAACACTTTGAAATCTACTTGTAACTAGGTCTGGTGTTGTCTTGTGCCCAAATACTTTGAAGAATACTTGAAACTAGGTCTGGTGTTGACTTGTATCCAAACACTTCGAAGTCTGCTTGTAACTAGGTCTGCTGTTGTCTTCTATCCAAACACTTTGAAGACTACTTGTAAGTAGGACTGGTTTTTGTCTTGAACCCAAACACATTGAAGAATACTTGTAAGTAGGTCGGGTGTTAACTTGTACTCAAACACTTTGAAGAATAATTATATATACAAACCCTTTGAATAGGACCGGTGTTGAACTATGCCCAAACACATTCAAGAATACTTGTAACTAGGTCCGGTGTTGATTTTTACACAAATACTTTAAGAATACTTTAAATAGGTCTGGTGTTGATTTTTACACAAATGCTTTAAGAATACTTGTAAATAGCTACCGTGTTAACTTATACGCAAATACCTTTAAGAACACTTGTAAATAGATCCGGTGTTAACTTGTATGCAAATACCTTTAGGGATACTTTTAAAAAGGTCCGGTGTAAAATTAAGGCCATGAGGAAGAGATGTTAGAATGTTTCACCAGCATCATTTTTACAAGACCTGAAGTCTCTATGGTTACAATGATATATTATCAAAATAGTGTTACTATACTTATTGTGTGTCGTGGTTGTTATTTTATTTGTTGTCATCCTTGTATGTTAACCTCGAATGTATCCTCCTCCGCAGTCCTCAAGTAATGATGGTTAGAGCTACCAAAAAGAGGACCGTCATCTTATATTAGTTATTTGTGTTTCCATCCACAGACAACAACAACAACATTTTCCTTTTTGTTATTATTACTCATGTAAGTACGTCTGTATGAGCTTGAAATACTGTGCATACAGGTATCTCCTTTATGCAAACACATAAATCCCCATCAGTAAGGAATATAACAAATAAACAAACATATATCCTTATTGAGTTTGTTTGTATCTTTTTCCTCGATTACTTCTTGAACTTTTGAACTGATAAACCCATTTGATAGTGTACAATGTGTCTGTTCAAACGAACATATTGTGACCGAATCACCTGATTACATGGGGATTGCGTACAAAGTCCAATGTGTACCCAGTACTGTGCATGCGGTGACCGATAATCTTGTCTTAATCAGAAGAGGGACAGATTGGGCAATTACTAACTTGGGGTGTCAAAGCAACTCCGGCCAGTGTATAATCTGATAGTTTGCCAATACATGCACTTAAAACCAGGAATGCACTAATGGCTAGCAGTTGTTTACAAGGATTACAAGAAACAGGAAATAAATAAACATATGGAGATAAACGAGACTGTATAAGAGAAATATTTTAACTCATGTGTCATTTTTCTTTCATAAGCAGTCGTATTAGGCTGGATACATTGTATGAAAAAACGGCTTAGTGAGTACTATCATAGGTGATAATATTGTAATTAATACGTTCTAGTTCAAATTTAGACTCTCAATATTATATCAATCATTGTTTCTGTTTCTTTCAATTTTTATATTTTATTTACACATATATCATTAGAGCTTTCGTGTCCGCATGTGTACGAGGGTGGTGGGGGGTACAATGAATCACACATTTTGTGCACAATGGAAAATAGTAAAAGGTGCAGTGTAAGGTACTGAATCAAGGTCACTTACTAGGTTTTTGATCGATCTGAAAAATGAACATTCGATGATTTCGTTTTATTGAAGGGAATATGCTTTTGGTGGACTTAAATGTAGTGAAATAGACAAACAAAGGAAATTAGGCAGTTAAACAAATCACTAGGTATTTATTTATTTCTTTATTTAAGAGTAGCATTATTATTCTTCGATTTTGCAACATTGTCTTTCTATCCAGGATTACTTTGCCTTTTTCATGCTTTTTCTGATCATGTTGTTTATTTCTCTTTATTTGCTAGCTCCTTCATGATCTCTTTTTCCCTTTTACAGTTCTCTTCTTTTGTTGCATAGTTCAAGGACATCTGTTGTGATCCAATCTTTCTCTGAGTAGAAATGACACCAAAATGGCATATCAACTGGTGAAAGATCTCACAACCAATAAACAAGGGAAAACTACCACCATCCAAGATAAATCAGGAAAATGCCTCACAGAAGATCAAGAGATCCTCAAGCGATGGAAAGAATACTGCTCAGAATTGTGCAATCATGAGACCCAAAAAGATCCAGCAGTTCTGAATTGCCCTCAGGCAGACGAAATGGATGAAAACCCCATTCTTCGTGAAGACGTAGAAAGTCAGCTGACATTGACAACATACCGTCAGAGCTCATTCAAGCAGGAGGAGAAGAGATAGTCACAGTCTTAACAACAATGTGCAACAAGAAATGGCAGACAGGAGAATGGTCCACTACATGGATTCAATCCTTGGTCATCGTGATCCCGAAGAAAGGAAACCTACAGTTATGCCAAAACTACAGAACCATCAGTTTGATCAGTCACCCGAGCAAAGTCATGCTGAAGATAATTCTCAACAGACTAAAGCCTCAAGCAGAGAAAATTATTGCTGAAGAGCAGGCAGACTTGAGAGCAGGAAGGAGCACCACAGAAAAAAATCTTCAATCTCAGGCTCCTTTGCGAGAAATACCTTCAGCATCAGCAGAATCTATACCACGTCTGTATAGATTTCAAAAAGGCATTTGATAGAGTATGGCATGCAGCCTTATGGGCAACTATGAGGAAGTACAACATCAGCTCAAACCTGGTGCAGGCTGTTGAGTACCTCTATGACAAAGCCACCAGTGCTGTCCTCATCAATGCCAGGAGAGGAGATTGGTTTCGAACAACAGTTGGAGTCAGACAGAGATGCATACTGTCACCTACACTCTTCATATTTTCCTGGAAAGGATCATGGAGGATGCCTTGCATGACAACAAGGGCACTGTCAGCATCGGAGGAGGAACAATCACCAACCTTTGCTTCGCAGATGATATTGATGGCTTAGCAGGAGATGAAAAAGAACTGGCTGACTTGGTTGAGCACCTCGACACAACCTCCACAGCATACAGTATGGAGATTAGCGCCGAAAAAAACAAACTGATGACAAACAATACCAATGGCATAAGTGCAGAAAAAGATCCGTGGACAGAAGCTGGAAAGAGTCACAAGTTTCAAGTACTTGTGATCAATTATCACAGATGAGGGCTCCAAACCAGAACTACTTTACAAGATTGCCAAGACAATAGCAGCAATAACAAGGTTGAGACCAATACGGAAAGATACCAACATTGCTTTTGGTTCCAAAATAAGACTGATGCGCTCGATTGTCATAACCATCTTTCTGTATCCTTGTGAAACATGGCCGCTCACATCAGATCTAAACACCTTCGATAAAAGATGCTACCGCAAGCTCTTGGGCATCTCATACATTGACCATGTAACCAAAGAAGAAGTCCACAAGGGGCTTTTTACGTGTATGTAATTAAATTACTTGTGTGTTAGTTTTAAATCTTTTATTTATTTTATTTTCATTACATGCTATGATAACTTTATTCACTGGATTTGACTTTTTCTCGGAAAATTCAGTTTTCAGTTTTGACCTGATTAAAACGTAGTAGTGTTGCTACATTATATTTTAGCTGACCTAGTTCCTGACCTTGGTTCTGAATTGGTAAACACTGAGTGAAAATCATTGGTCGTAATCAAGGTCATTCATGGCTTGCGTCAGCTCTGTTGTAAACAACCTTTTTCTAAATTCATTTCCAGTGTGGGAATCATTGATTCTTAGCTAAGGCTATACTAGCCTACGCGCTAATTGACATATTATTTTACTGCGTTGTTCGGATTAAGTGATCACTTGACCCATCACGGGGTCTAAACTACCTTTTAGTTAAGGGTTAAAACAGATGTTTTGTAGTGTTTTCAGTCAGTCGTATTTCATACTTTTTGGAGCTCAAAGATATTTTGTGTTGTGACCAGTTGAGTTGAAATTTTTATTTAAAATAATTTATTTTTCCTGGAAATATAAGTGCTCTTCATTAAATTCTTGGACAAAGACATTTAGTGGAAATTATTCTGGAATTCTAAACTGGAACATTATAAATTGTGATTCAATGAGGAACTGTTGACATCAGTACAACGACCTCATCTGATGTCATTGCCTTCCATATTGGAACTTCATCGTGATTCCAACTTTGATTCATTTACAAATTTTTAGTGATAGGACTTATATTTTTAAATTCTAGGATTAGTTTTTGGATTAGATTCACAAACCGTAAGTCTTTTGTCATATTTTTACCTTGTTTCCTAGGGAAATAAATTATTTTTTTAAATTTTATAAAGCTTGTTGGCTTCACTCTTTTCTTTGTTACTTTGTACGAGCCTAGTCACGTAACAGGATCCGTTGAGCCATCGGATCCTATGAAGACCACTTGACCACTGTAAAAATGCGCAAACTGAAGTGATACGGTCATGTCTCAAGATCATCAGGACTGGCAAAAACAATCTTGCAAGGTACGGTGCGAGGGTACGGAAGAAGAAACAGACAGAAAAAGAAGTGGGAAGACAACATTAAGGAGTGGACAGGCTTGGGATTTGGAGATTCCCAAAGGGCAGCAGAGAACAGGAAAAGATGGAGAGAATTGGTTGTAAAGTCAACTGTGGTGCCCCAACGACCTCTTGGGTTAATAGGTTGATGATGATGATGATGATGATGATGATGATGCTTCTCTCCCTCCCCCACCCCTAAATCAGGTTGAGCAGATATTAAAATGTGTCAAGATTTCAGATTCACTAGTATATAATTATGTAATAAATCAGGAGGCGACATTAATGTTTCCATTTCGTTCGTGAAATACATCCTAATATCTACTCAACCAACACAGATATCCTCTATTAACTTTTTCATAAAAGTATCTTTTAGAATCCTCTAAGCATGAATTTAGAATTATTAATATGAAAATATGTAGCAATATTTAAGTCATTTCCACATTAGTTGTCTCTACAGATATAGAGACCCGCCTTTTGTTATTTCATGCCTTAATTTACTTAGTATTACGTTGAAGGGTTTTAATAGCACTTAACGACTGGTTATGAAACCGCTTCACAAATGTACTCAAAGTCAAAGGATGTGCTATGAAGATCTCTTTTAAATGGCCATTACCAAGAACGAAGAATGCATTCTAATAACGATAGCTGTCATTTTATACACCAGTCACGCATATCTACTCCGTTATTCAAAGGCATTTGTATCAATATCATTTTAATAAATGAATGCATTGTCCAGTAACAAATTAACTCCAGCGCATGCAGTATATATATTGTTGTAAATATATTGCACGTTCTGTTTCCATATGTTATCTTAGCAATGATATAGACATGTAAGTCATCGTTCGTTTTGGCGCCATAAATATAACGTACCTCCTATGCCTAATGTACAGGAATCCTCCAAGACCAAGTAATAGGAAACACAGTAGTACGGTGACCAAGACTCCCAATAACAAACCTGAAAATAATTAAAAACCATGCAGTCTGGTCATCTGACGAGATGACTAGCATATGTAAAATTAGATATTTTGCATTTTTATAAAGTATTGTGTGATTTATTTTCATATGTATAAATATTAAGTGAGTTACTCCATTATTTATAAATATTGAGTGATTTACTCTCCTAGTTATAAAATACTAAATGATTTACTATTCTTTTGAAATGAACCATCGGGCCATGGCTAGCTATGTGGTTTTAAGTCCTAGAATCACTAATAATGTAATTAATTGTGTCAAAGAAGATTTGAAAAGTGGCATGCATTAAAGTCTGTGATTATTGATATAGATCTTATAAAATAAATATATAGCTTTAGAACCCATCTCAGAGAGAGAGAGAGAGAGAGAGAGAGAGAGAGAGAGAGAGAAGGAGGGGGGGCGGGTCCTTAAAACCATTCAAGGAAGATATACACGGTATTATGATATTATTCAGCGCATTCGTTTGAAAAGGAGAAAAAGCAAACTTTGAAGGGTGGAATACATGTTACCAGCCAGATTGAAAGGATTCAATAGGCAAATATTATATTTACATTACAGTGAATATTAAAGCCAGGATTCAGTCTTCCTGTAGCAGGTTTCAAAATAGCCTTTACCTCAACGGCCGTTGATTTTGTAGCAGCTATAGAATGTGCGAGGGTGCATTTGCAAAAGACCACACCTTCCAACCCTATCAATGTCTTCAAGAAGACCTTGAGCCCTCATAGCTTACAACACACATTAATGTGATAGAGCAAGAAATACCAAACATTTTAAAGCTCAGATTCGAGTCAGGGGAACTCAGACGAAGGCTTGATAGAGAACGCATAGTCAGGTTGACGGATAGATATATTCAGTGGCAAAAGAGAATTACATGGAATGGCGTGTGACGTGGTTACCTGCTTTTTCAGCCTCTGGGTCCACGGGGTTAAAACTTGTCGCTGTAGCATCTATATATATATATATATATATATATATATATATATATATATATATATATATATATATATATATATAGTTGCGACTCTATGGTCTAAAATAAATAGCGGAAAAATGAAAAACCGACAAGTTTTCTGAAACTTAAAATATAACTTCATTCTCGAAATGTAAAAATAAATTAAAATTTGTGAGGAACTGACAGTATTATAAACTAAATCCATAATAATCCTAAAACGGTCTATGCAAGCCGAAAAGAATCGAGTGTTCCAAATGAATTCCAGGTCCTCAAATGTACTGATGTGCCAAAATGTCTTGCTGTATCAAAATAGCATTATCCATATGTCATTCAATAAAGTCACAATAATCTAAGAATAATATTTTAGTAAAATGAGCACTCTGTATTTCTAGTGAATAATTGAAACAAATGTTTTCTCTCAAATAACATCTAAACACAAAATTAAACAACCTGCAGACTGATATTAACACAAGAAGATATGAAATAGGAATGAATTAACCGTTCACCTATACCTCCCTAATATATATATATATATATATATATATATATATATATATATATATATATATATATATATATATACGGCCCTAATTCGCATATCTCCTACTCGCTAAATGACATATGTCACAATACTCCACGTCGCAAAATAACCCATCTGACCAAGCCATCCAATGGGAATCTTCTCCAAACTCGATTTATTATAAAGATTAATGTGAAGGATCGTAAACATCTAATTATTGATCCCTTGCAATCTACAGGCCTGTGCCTGCAGATACAGAGAGAGAGAGAGAGAGAGAGAGAGAAATATCAACGCGTTAAACAATAACATTCTTGCAGTATGATGACCAATATATTTTACTATTTATTTCATGCGTGCTACACAATTTATGTAACCACTGATAAATATAGGTTGATGTAATATAAAGCTTGATGAGGAATATTCAGATTGGGATTTTTGGAAATGTACAGATCGTAATGCTGTCTGAAATTATAATTTCCTTTTGTGTATTTTTGGCCCGAGTGTTGGCTTGCATGTAAGATTGCCAGTCTGTTTGCACATTCGATTGATTCGTTGATTAGAACATGTTTGCACATTTGATTGATTGATTGATTAGAACAGACTTTGTCTGGATTGAAGAATATGCGTCCATTTGATGGATAAACCAATAGAAATTGGATTGTATTTCTAAATCTTTGCTCATAAAAAGTTTCTTTTCCTGAGGAGGAAAAAAATGAAAATGTAATCATGTTATGCTTGTTTCCTAATCTGGCTTGGACTTGTGGAAAAGATACTTGTAAAGTAGGTCCGGTATTGTCATGTACCAAAACACTTTGAAGATTACTTGTAACTAGGTCTGATGTTGTCATGTAACAAAACACTTAGAAGTCTACTTGTAACTAGGTCTGGTGTTGTCTTGTACCCAAAAACTTTGAAGAATACTTGCAAATGGATCCGGTGTTGTCATATACCAAAATACTTTGAAGAATACTTGCAAATAGATCCGGTGTTGTCATGTACCAAAACACTTTGAAGAATACTTGTAACTAGGTCTGGTGTTGTCATGTACCAAAACACTTCGAAGTCTACTTGTAACTAGGTCTGGTGTTGTCTTCTACCCAAAAACTTCGAAGAATACTTGCAAATAGATCCGGTGTTGTCATGTACCAAAATACTTTGAAGAATACTTGTAACAAGGTCTGGTGTTGTCATGTACCAAAACACTTCGAAGTCTACTTGTAACTAGGTCTGGTGTTGTCATGTACCAAAACACTTCGAAGTCTACTTGTAACTAGGTCTGATGTTGTCTTGTACCCAAACACTTTGAAGAATACTTGTAACTAGGTCTGGTGTTGTCTTGTACCCAAACGCTTTGAAGAATACTTATAAATAGGACCGGTGTTGTCTTGTACCCAAACACTTTGAAGAATACTTGTAACTAGGTCTGGTGTTGTCTTATACCAAAACACTTCGAAGTCTACTTGTAACTATGTCTGGTGTTGTCATGTACCAAAACACTTCGAAGTCTACTTGTAACTAGGTCTGATGTTGTCATGTACCAAAACACTTCGAAGTCTACTTGTAACTAGGTCTGGCGTTGTCATGTACCAAAACACTTCGAAGTCTACTTGTAACTAGGTCTGATGTTGTCATGTACCAAAACACTTCGAAGTCTACTTGTAACTAGGTCTAATGTTGTCTTGTACCAAAACACTTCGAAGTCTACTTGTAACTAGGTCTGGTGTTATCTTGTACCCAAACACTTTAAAGAATACTTGCAAATAGATCCGGTGTTGTCATGTACCAAAATACTTTGAAGAATACTTGCAAATAGATCCGGTGTTGTCATGTACCAAAATACTTTGAAGAATACTTGTAACAAGGTCTGGTGTTGTCATGTACCAAAACACTTCGAAGTCTACTTGTAACTAGGTCTGGTGTTGTCATGTACCAAAACACTTCGAAGTCTACTTGTAACTAGGTCTGATGTTGTCTTTTACCCAAACACTTTGAAGAATACTTGTAAATAGGACCGGTGTTGTCTTGTACCCAAACACTTTGAAGAATACTTGTAAGTAGGTTCGGTATTGTCTTGTACCCAAACACTCTGAAGAAAACTTATAATTAGGTCCGGTGTTGTCTTGCAGGGAAACAATTTAAAGAATAATTATATATACAAACACTTTAAAGAGGTCCGGTGTTGAATTGTGCCCAAACACTTTTTAGAATACTTGTAAGTTGGTCCGGTGTTGACTTTTCGCAGATACCTTTAAGAACACTTGTAAGTAGATCCGGTGTTAACTTGAAAACAAATACTTTTAAGAATGCTTGTAAATATGGCCGGTGTAAAATTAAGGCCATGAAGAATAGGTGTTAGAATGTTTCACCAGCATCATTTTTTACAAGACCTGAAATCTCTATGGTTACAATGATATATTATCAAAATAATTTTACTATACTTACTGTGTGCAGTGGTTGTTATTGTATCTGTTGTCATCCTTGTATGTGGAAGACAACCCAATGTTTACCTCGAATGTATCCTCCTCCGCAGTCCTCAAGTAATGATGGTTAGAGCTACCAAAAAGAGGACCGTCATCTTATATTCGTTATTTGCGTTACGTCCACAAACAACAGCAACGTTTTTATTTGTTTTGTTTTTGTTATTATTACTCATGTAAGTACGTCTGTATGAGCTTGAAATACTGTGTATACAGGTATCTTCTTTATGCAGACACATAAATCCCCATCAGTAGGGAATATAACAAATAAGCAAACATATATCCTTATTGAGTTTGTTTGTATCTTTTTCCTCGATTACTTCTTGAACTTTTGAACTGATAAACCCATTTGATAGTGTA
>JAECUM010025373.1:0-16080 GCA_016617855.1 Megalonaias nervosa | reverse complement strand
GTGTGTGTGTGTGTAAGTGTGTGTATGTGTACACATTACCTACATTAGGAGGAAAACCCCATGTTTACACACCAACATTAGGAGGACCTCTGACATTAGGAGGATATCCTCCTAATGCTTCCTCCTAATGTATGTGGAGTAACATGTGAAAATATTTAAATATTGGAATTTGTGTGATTTTTGAAGTTATATCGTAATACATTTTGGTCATATTGGTAAGGCCAAAATCTTAGAAGGATATGATAACAGGTAAATAAAGTGTGTAAAACAATATTTCCCTATGTTATAAGACATACCTTAGGAGGACCTGATTCAAATGTGTACCAGTTGTCACTGGAAAGACTTGTTAAATATATCCCTAATAACAAAAAGTATGTAATTAATAATTTTCTAAGATTAATGCTAATTGCTTTATAAATGAGAGAATACACACCAGCAGCAGGTAGGGTGGATCCTACATATTGATTTCACATATGTTTGCCTGAGTCATATAAGATATTTTGACTCTTATAAGCCTCTTTGTAAGCAATTACAACCTTATACACGTATACAACACAAACAGAAAGCTAACCCTGGGTCCACCCTACCTGCTGCTATGGCATTTATCGTTGACTCGTCGATACATAAATAGGATACAAGGAGTTTTCTACAATTAAACAAACGAATATATTATAATGAACAACTGTAGGTGGTTGTTAAAGACTTCTGCACTCTGTAATAGACGATGTCGTGGAGAATACTGTGCCCAGCATAATCAGCTCGTGAAAAAATCTCCTGGTTTGCAAATCTGTCTCAAATGCGGATTGGCATCTCGTGCTGTCATATGCACCAAATGTGGCGGTAACAGATATAGCGCATTAATGCATTATTACCAACACAGAATTCCACGGCGAGGTTTTATCAGAGACAATCCTCCAACCGCGCGTGAATACTTACATAATTACTTCAAAGTACTTCCTGCAGTGATCAATCTTAAAGAAGATCAAAAAATAATAAATCAACGGGAACAAAAAGAAAAGGAGAAGCTGGAAGATTATAAGATAATCGATGAAGCAAGACGAATAAAAGAGATCTGTAAAAAATTAGGATGCACTCCAGAGAGTTACATCGCGAGACTGAAAAAAAAGTGTATAATAAAATATAACCGTTATGATTCTAGAATCACTGATGATTCCTCAGATAACAAACCATCAGATTAATAAAATCAAAGGTGTATCGTTGATTACTTGATCTCCACATTCATTAATAATATTATAGAAAATGTGGAGATCAAGTAATATGCTAACTAAGCCTCAGATTAATAATATTATGATTGTATTAAGATTGCGCCACATCAACAGGGATTTCTTCATGAACATCCTTAACAGAGTCAGAGACAGCGTCTCTAAAAACTTCATCTTTTAACAAATACTGATTTACATATTCCTCTGCTGTTGGTGGAGTATTTTTATGAGACATATACTTCGGTTTCCTCTTATTATAATAAATCAACATCACCCTGTATCTATTACCACCACACGCTGTGCATATTTGTATCTTTCCTCGCACTCCATTACCACAGCGCAGACACGGTCTATTTCCTCTTGATCCTGTATTTAGCATATGGTTATGATGAGCGCAGTATTCTTCTCGGCACGATTTTCCACATGTCCGAGTCGATCCTTGAACTATCCAAGAACAATTATTGGGTCCTGTTCGAAATGGCATTACTATATAATAAAAATAAAATAATTAAATTTTAATTAAAAATATATCTGCATATAATAATATAATAATAATGACAGAAAAAATACAACCCACTTTACTATATGATAATGATATATTTTCTTCAAACAAAAATAATTTGTCTCTTGAAAATGTTAGATTTTATAATGCAAAATATGAGGCCATAGAGAGTTTCAACGTTTTCTATGAATCCGATGACTGTGATGATATTTAGGTACAGGGAATAATTATTCAACATTTTAATAAATTTCATGTGTTTGAAGATGATGAAGAGTTTGATAAATATGCCGGTAATTTTATTAATGAGTCTTCGGTAACGGAAATCATTCCAAAATTCAGGCTCAGATATCCGGTGTTCGATCTCGACACTAAGTATGTGCGTAGGACAGTTGAGTATCTACATAGTGATCGCATAGACATCCAACCAACAGATGAACGAATCAACACTGATGACGTTATTGATTATTTCGCTAAACTATGCGAGTGCGATCGTGAAAAGGTGTTCTTGTCTGAAACTAACAGCGGTTATCACGTTCTCGTTAAATCAACGCCGGTAACATTCGATCAGCAACTGGGATTAACGAATCATGCTGCTGATAAAAAGAATCCAATGTGGAAGGTTGATAGACAAGCGGGTCTTCATAGTATCAAATTGAATAACACGCGATCTCACAAACCAGGTGTGCAGACGCTATGCAAAAAACTAATATCTCATAATGATTATTTATCCGCTAGTGAATTACTCGTTTGCCCGACTTGTATTCAGCCTGATCGTGTTGAGATTAAAATTAACATCCATGATACAGCCAATAATGTAAATATCTGTGAGGAAATTCCATCAGCAGATATAGTTAGTATACCCACGATACTTACTGGCAGATCCGATCAGCTCATCAGCGTCGTTAATGTAACCGGAAATAGATTTACTATATCTAGAGAGCCTGGACATATGTGTAACATCTGTGAACGCAGACACGGATATAACGAGGAGCGTGGTTATATCGAAGAGAAGTGCGATAACTGTCTTGTGTATATCAACGATGATTATTATTCGATCTGCTGTCCTAGATCAACTGGGAAACAATTACACCTACCAAGAATTATTAACGTTTCTAATAATTCTATAGACGCTGAATCAGAAACAACTAAACAAAACAAAAAATATCAACAATATCTTATTAATGCGCGACGTAGATTTCGTTATCCCGGATATTTAATAACCAGAAACGCCGATTACACATATACGGCATTACCAACCCACGAATCAGGACCAGGTTGTAAAGTAATACCTGACGCTGACTACATAGACGGGTCTGCATGTGGAATGGGGAAATCTGAATCAGCTTGGAAATCATTAAGAGCTAATCAATCCGTGCTCGTTACATCATACAGAAAGACATTCACCGAGAAAATCAAATCGGATTATAATATTGAATCCTACATGGATATTGATGGTTGTATCACATTCGATCCTGGAGTTGCACGTCGAGTTGTTGTGCAATCGGAATCTCTACATAGAATCCGTGGAGTCCCAGATGTAATTATTGTTGATGAATGGCATGGCATCCGCAGACAACAATTCCGCTCAGCCAAACACAGCAAAGACAGATGGAATAAATTTATAAGATTAGCAACGATATGCAAACGATTAATCGTTCTCGACGCAGATGCTAATGATGACGATCTAATATTATTCCGTGATAAGCTAGGACGATCAACTATGAAATTTATCATTAATGATTATAAACCCGATCATGATAAAAAGTTTTATATCGAGCATTCACACAAGAATAATCTAACCTCGCTTCTAGAACGATTAAAATCGTCTAATGACAAAATCGCAGTATTCACGCATAACAAACAGCGGACCGATTACTCCGTTGAGAGTCTAGCTAAGCTCATTCAGCATCTAGGATATCGTGTTAGATATTATCACGCCGATACAGACCCTGCTCAAAAGAAGTCTGACTTCAGCGATATCAATCAAGCATTTGATGATATTGATGTTGTTATCAGCAACCATACTCTCGAAGCTGGAGTCAGTATCGTTGATGATCGATTTAAGGTTATGTACATATTCTCGGAAGAATTAGGATCTGTTGAGGCAACCAAACAGGCTATCCACAGATTCCGTTGCGTTAACGAAATTCATTACTCATCAACGAGAAAGCGACGTGTTTGCAAACTACCGATATATCGTGAAGGTGTCGAAAAGGTTATCGTAGATCGCGAGAGATTGATTGATAACGATATTAAGTTATATAGAATTCCAAACGCTGATGATCTACATACTGGGTTTGGTTACGCTTATATCAGTGATATTATCGATGAGAATAATTCCATTATGTACTTTACGCCGCGATTGATTGATGCGATGAGAAATACCGGCTATGAAATAATAGAACCACCTGTAGATGATTACGAGACGTGGTTGAGAAAAACCAAGATTGATAAATCATCAAAAGATTCTGATAATAAAATCGATTATGATAACGATCCTAATGTCGATGAATTTCTAAAGACATCAATAGGTGATAGAATAAAACAACCCCAGAGACAAAGTCTCTTGATGATGAAGTCATCTGATGATTCTGATGACGATGCTTCTTTCATTATTGATGAATCATTCATCTATAAAGATCCTAGATATTACAAATACGATCCTAATGCAAATCTAGAACCATATCAAGCAAAGAAATTGTTTCTTAATTATATGTGTCAGTGCGATGTTGGTTTATTGCCAGCTGAGCAGATAGAATACTTGTATAAAAACTCAACACAGCTAAAGAGAGCTCAGCGAATTATTGTAGATAAATTTAATGATGGCAGTGCAACTGCAAAGGAAGTATTTCGATCAGATAAAATCAGTCCCAAAGAGAAATTAACGATTATAAGAAGATTTCTATCCGCGTTGAATTTACCCGATATTGTAACTGATGATTTAATGATAACAACAGTATCTGTATCAGGATCAGATCTCAGAATATACATCGAGAATATGATCGATGATCCTGATATCATACGTGATTATAATAATTTAATCGCTAACTGGTCAAACATATTTCCTGAAACGAGAATCTGGTCCAATAAATTAACTGTCAAGAACATCCTTGAAAAGATCAAATCCATCTACAGAGGTTTTGGAGCATCATTAACTACAGATAACAAAAACAACACAGCAAGATCAGACTATACACTTACTTATCCTACATGGCCCAAATCAGACTTTCAAGATGATTCTCGTTGGATGAACTTTATTGATACACGACAAGAATATCCTGGCGGTAATGATATCATCGCGGTAGATCCAAGAACTACTATGTTGAAGTTTCACATATGGAACGTTAATGGATGGTTTAATGATTAACAAACTTAGAGACAAAGTCTCTTGATGATGAAATCATCTCAGATTATCGATATAAAATGTATCATTTATTACTTGATCTCCACATTTTCTATAATATTATTAATGAATGTGGAGATCAAGTAATCGTGTTAACAAAGTCTCAGATTGACCTACGTCATTGAAAATAATTAACAAACTTGGATGATGAAATCATCTCAGATTATCGATATAAAATGTATTGTTGATTACTTGATCTCCACATTTTCTATAATATTATTAATGAATGTGGAGATCAAGTAATCGTGTTAACAAAATCTCAGATTGACCTACGTCATTAAAAATAGATTTATAATAAAACATAAAATAATTCTTATTAATAATAATCATGAAAGGAAAGATTGTATTATTTCCAGGTACCGATCAATATGATGCTGCGATGAAAATAATAAAAGATAATAAGGGATCAATAGTCGCGAGAAATGGTATCAGATTTGCTAATATCAACGAGCGAGTAGATAGTGGTTTCTCGAAAAAAATCAATAAGCGACATAACAGCAACGACTCGCAGAAATAAAATACATGATCGTTTGCGAAGAAAATTAGCTAACAGAACTATAACGTTCAACTAGAATTATATTTTTATTATAATTAACAATACGGTCAACGATATACTCGTTTATAATATTATACGCAACAATAGTGAATATTTCTATGATAAAATGATTGTTGATGAACATGGCAACGAGTACTATATGCCACCAAGAAATGAAGTTTCTGGAGACATCGAATTAACTTTCAGAGTGATCAATAATGAGATAGTTCCGTTTGTCGGTAAAGAATCAAACATATCACCGTGGTTAGTCAATAATATCATGGACTGGTTCCGATGCGAGCTACTAAGAAGATTTAAAATAATACACCTACCAGAAAATGAGGTAATTAATTATCTCGGACGTCCTCTTAACGATAAAGAGATTCAAGCGAGAAGATCAACCGGCTACACACTAGATAATTATATCGTCGATATATATAAAATCGGGAAGATTCTCTCAGATAATAATTCTATTAACGCGTATAATGATGCGCGTGTTATGTTTATTCTTGGAACCGATACGAATTATTTTCACGATAAAATGATTATTGATGAACACGGCAACGAGTATTATTTGCATCCGCGAGATACCGAATTAACTTTCAGAGTGATCAATAATGAGATAGTCCCGATTATTGGTAAAGAAACTAATATATCGCCATGGTTGATTAATCAGGTAGCGAAATTGTTTTCGATCGAATTCAGGCGAAGATTTAATTTACTACGAATACCAGAATCTGCTATAGTTGAATATCTCGGACGTCCTCTTAACGATAAAGAGATTCTAGCCAGGAGGGAGGTCGATGGTTATATTATTGATAAGCTTAGAGACAGAGTCTCTCACGGAAAGAATCCAATAATAAAAAGCGATTATCTGAATGTGGGTAGACCAGCGAGTTATCGGAAGAATAAGAGGCGTCGTCAAAGAAGGCAATAAAATACTGTAAATCGCCATCACGCTAACTAACCTCAGATTAACCTACATCATTGATTACTTGATCTCCACGTTTTCTATAATAATATTAATAAATGTGGAGATCAAGTAATTATGTTAACAATTACAGGTATTAACCATTCTGCTCGATGTTGTCAAATTTGAAAGGTATTATCAATTATTAATGAGGGGTTATTGTAATATTAATAAATGTGGAGATCAAGTAATTATGTTAACAATTACAGGTATTAACCATTCTACTCGATGTTGTCAAATTTGAAAGGTATTATCAATTACTAATGAGGGGTATTGTAATATTATTTACTGCGATGATTATTGGACTCCGCATAAACACTGCGTTAACTGCAACAATAGCTTTATCAAACACGGAGAAAATCAACGATGCCAGGAATGCCGATCATGGAGCAGATTAATTATTAAGAAACTGCGCTGGTTGATGGAAATTATAAATATTTATTGATTTTATTTTTTTGTTATTAATTTACTCTATTATCCGGTTTTTTTTATGAAAATCCTGGGGTTTTTACCTAACGAAAATAAACAAATCGACCCAATCTCAATTTCGCTGCATATGATATTTAGCTGCTGCCATGGTTAATCGATAATTTGTAACGGTTAAATCAGAGATTCTATCTCTATCTATATTCTGTTCATATTTCAAGTTCGTTATTAATTTTAACTGATTATCGATTTTATGTTTATAATCAACAATAATCTTATTGTGATTAGATATTTTATTTATCTGATCATCGATTAGATTCTTCTGATTATTAATCGTATACTCGAGATTATCTATTTTGTTTTTCTGCTGCTCGATTATATCCTCGAGGTTATCTATATTATTTTTCTGCTGCTCGATTACATCTTCGAGGTTATCCATCTTGGTTTTTTCCTCATCGATGACATCCTCGAGGTTATCTACTTCTTCTTCATCATAATGCCTGTGATGTTCTGTTTGATTAGCTGAGGTTTCATTAACAACATGAACATCATTATATTTCTTCCAGATATCATAGACTCTTGCCGTACCTATTCGATATTGTTTAGCTATCTGATGTGCTGATAGCTTGTTTCTTAAACACAATATGTTTTGCTCATCAACGGTACCAATAACGGATCTTCTAGGCATTATATTATAAGAATTATAAAAAAAAAATAATTAATTAATTAATTAATTAATGTTAAATTAAAGTATCTCAGTCTTTTTTATAGCCCAGGCAATGCCTCAAGTAATTACTAGTGGTAATTCCAAGAATAAACATAACACGCGCATCATTATACGCGTTAATAGAATTATTATCTGAGAGAATCTTCCCGATTTTATATATATCGACGATATAATTATCTAGTGTGTAGCCGGTTGATCTTCTCGCTTGAATCTCTTTATCGTTAAGAGGACGTCCGAGATAATTAATTACCTCATTTTCTGGTAGGTGTATTATTTTAAATCTTCTTAGTAGCTCGCATCGGAACCAGTCCATGATATTATTGACTAACCACGGTGATATGTTTGATTCTTTACCGACAAACGGAACTATCTCATTATTGATCACTCTGAAAGTTAATTCGATGTCTCCAGAAACTTCATTTCTTGGTGGCATATAGTACTCGTTGCCATGTTCATCAACAATCATTTTATCATAGAAATATTCACTATTGTTGCGTATAATATTATAAACGAGTATATCGTTGACCGTATTGTTAATTATAATAAAAATATAATTCTAGTTGAACGTTATAGTTCTGTTAGCTAATTTTCTTCGCAAACGATCATGTATTTTATTTCTGCGAGTCGTTGCTGTTATGTCGCTTATTGATTTTTTTCGAGAAACCACTATCTACTCGCTCGTTGATATTAGCAAATCTGATACCATTTCTCGCGACTATTGATCCCTTATTATCTTTTATTATTTTCATCGCAGCATCATATTGATCGGTACCTGGAAATAATACAATCTTTCCTTTCATGATTATTATTAATAAGAATTATTTTATGTTTTATTATAAATCTATTTTTAATGACGTAGGTCAATCTGAGATTTTGTTAACACGATTACTTGATCTCCACATTCATTAATAATATTATAGAAAATGTGGAGATCAAGTAATCAACAATACATTTTATATCGATAATCTGAGATGATTTCATCATCCAAGTTTGTTAATTATTTTCAATGACGTAGGTCAATCTGAGACTTTGTTAACACGATTACTTGATCTCCACATTCATTAATAATATTATAGAAAATGTGGAGATCAAGTAATAAATGATACATTTTATATCGATAATCTGAGATGATTTCATCATCAAGAGACTTTGTCTCTAAGTTTGTTAATCATTAAACCATCCATTAACGTTCCATATGTGAAACTTCAACATAGTAGTTCTTGGATCTACCGCGATGATATCATTACCGCCAGGATATTCTTGTCGTGTATCAATAAAGTTCATCCAACGAGAATCATCTTGAAAGTCTGATTTGGGCCATGTAGGATAAGTAAGTGTATAGTCTGATCTTGCTGTGTTGTTTTTGTTATCTGTAGTTAATGATGCTCCAAAACCTCTGTAGATGGATTTGATCTTTTCAAGGATGTTCTTGACAGTTAATTTATTGGACCAGATTCTCGTTTCAGGAAATATGTTTGACCAGTTAGCGATTAAATTATTATAATCACGTATGATATCAGGATCATCGATCATATTCTCGATGTATATTCTGAGATCTGATCCTGATACAGATACTGTTGTTATCATTAAATCATCAGTTACAATATCGGGTAAATTCAACGCGGATAGAAATCTTCTTATAATCGTTAATTTCTCTTTGGGACTGATTTTATCTGATCGAAATACTTCCTTTGCAGTTGCACTGCCATCATTAAATTTATCTACAATAATTCGCTGAGCTCTCTTTAGCTGTGTTGAGTTTTTATACAAGTATTCTATCTGCTCAGCTGGCAATAAACCAACATCGCACTGACACATATAATTAAGAAACAATTTCTTTGCTTGATATGGTTCTAGATTTGCATTAGGATCGTATTTGTAATATCTAGGATCTTTATAGATGAATGATTCATCAATAATGAAAGAAGCATCGTCATCAGAATCATCAGATGACTTCATCATCAAGAGACTTTGTCTCTGGGGTTGTTTTATTCTATCACCTATTGATGTCTTTAGAAATTCATCGACATTAGGATCGTTATCATAATCGATTTTATTATCAGAATCTTTTGATGATTTATCAATCTTGGTTTTTCTCAACCACGTCTCGTAATCATCTACAGGTGGTTCTATTATTTCATAGCCGGTATTTCTCATCGCATCAATCAATCGCGGCGTAAAGTACATAATGGAATTATTCTCATCGATAATATCACTGATATAAGCGTAACCAAACCCAGTATGTAGATCATCAGCGTTTGGAATTCTATATAACTTAATATCGTTATCAATCAATCTCTCGCGATCTACGATAACCTTTTCGACACCTTCACGATATATCGGTAGTTTGCAAACACGTCGCTTTCTCGTTGATGAGTAATGAATTTCGTTAACGCAACGGAATCTGTGGATAGCCTGTTTGGTTGCCTCAACAGATCCTAATTCTTCCGAGAATATGTACATAACCTTAAATCGATCATCAACGATACTGACTCCAGCTTCGAGAGTATGGTTGCTGATAACAACATCAATATCATCAAATGCTTGATTGATATCGCTGAAGTCAGACTTCTTTTGAGCAGGGTCTGTATCGGCGTGATAATATCTAACACGATATCCTAGATGCTGAATGAGCTTAGCTAGACTCTCAACGGAGTAATCGGTCCGCTGTTTGTTATGCGTGAATACTGCGATTTTGTCATTAGACGATTTTAATCGTTCTAGAAGCGAGGTTAGATTATTCTTGTGTGAATGCTCGATATAAAACTTTTTATCATGATCGGGTTTATAATCATTAATGATAAATTTCATAGTTGATCGTCCTAGCTTATCACGGAATAATATTAGATCGTCATCATTAGCATCTGCGTCGAGAACGATTAATCGTTTGCATATCGTTGCTAATCTTATAAATTTATTCCATCTGTCTTTGCTGTGTTTGGCTGAGCGGAATTGTTGTCTGCGGATGCCATGCCATTCATCAACAATAATTACATCTGGGACTCCACGGATTCTATGTAGAGATTCCGATTGCACAACAACTCGACGTGCAACTCCAGGATCGAATGTGATACAACCATCAATATCCATGTAGGATTCAATATTATAATCCGATTTGATTTTCTCGGTGAATGTCTTTCTGTATGATGTAACGAGCACGGATTGATTAGCTCTTAATGATTTCCAAGCTGATTCAGATTTCCCCATTCCACATGCAGACCCGTCTATGTAGTCAGCGTCAGGTATTACTTTACAACCTGGTCCTGATTCGTGGGTTGGTAATGCCGTATATGTGTAATCGGCGTTTCTGGTTATTAAATATCCGGGATAACGAAATCTACGTCGCGCATTAATAAGATATTGTTGATATTTTTTGTTTTGTTTAGTTGTTTCTGATTCAGCGTCTATAGAATTATTAGAAACGTTAATAATTCTTGGTAGGTGTAATTGTTTCCCAGTTGATCTAGGACAGCAGATCGAATAATAATCATCGTTGATATACACAAGACAGTTATCGCACTTCTCTTCGATATAACCACGCTCCTCGTTATATCCGTGTCTGCGTTCACAGATGTTACACATATGTCCAGGCTCTCTAGATATAGTAAATCTATTTCCGGTTACATTAACGACGCTGATGAGCTGATCGGATCTGCCAGTAAGTATCGTGGATATACTAACTATATCTGCTGATGGAATTTCCTCACAGATATTTACATTATTGGCTGTATCATGGATGTTAATTTTAATCTCAACACGATCAGGCTGAATACAAGTCGGGCAAACGAGTAATTCACTAGCGGATAAATAATCATTATGAGATATTAGTTTTTTGCATAGCGTCTGCACACCTGGTTTGTGAGATCGCGTGTTATTCAATTTGATACTATGAAGACCCGCTTGTCTATCAACCTTCCACATTGGATTCTTTTTATCAGCAGCATGATTCGTTAATCCCAGTTGCTGATCGAATGTTACCGGCGTTGATTTAACGAGAACGTGATAACCGCTGTTAGTTTCAGACAAGAACACCTTTTCACGATCGCACTCGCATAGTTTAGCGAAATAATCAATAACGTCATCAGTGTTGATTCGTTCATCTGTTGGTTGGATGTCTATGCGATCACTATGTAGATACTCAACTGTCCTACGCACATACTTAGTGTCGAGATCGAACACCGGATATCTGAGCCTGAATTTTGGAATGATTTCCGTTACCGAAGACTCATTAATAAAATTACCGGCATATTTATCAAACTCTTCATCATCTTCAAACACATGAAATTTATTAAAATGTTGAATAATTATTCCCTGTACCTAAATATCATCACAGTCATCGGATTCATAGAAAACGTTGAAACTCTCTATGGCCTCATATTTTGCATTATAAAATCTAACATTTTCAAGAGACAAATTATTTTTGTTTGAAGAAAATATATCATTATCATATAGTAAAGTGGGTTGTATTTTTTCTGTCATTATTATTATATTATTATATGCAGATATATTTTTAATTAAAATTTAATTATTTTATTTTTATTATATAGTAATGCCATTTCGAACAGGACCCAATAATTGTTCTTGGATAGTTCAAGGATCGACTCGGACATGTGGAAAATCGTGCCGAGAAGAATACTGCGCTCATCATAACCATATGCTAAATACAGGATCAAGAGGAAATAGACCGTGTCTGCGCTGTGGTAATGGAGTGCGAGGAAAGATACAAATATGCACAGCGTGTGGTGGTAATAGATACAGGGTGATGTTGATTTATTATAATAAGAGGAAACCGAAGTATATGTCTCATAAAAATACTCCACCAACAGCAGAGGAATATGTAAATCAGTATTTGTTAAAAGATGAAGTTTTTAGAGACGCTGTCTCTGACTCTGTTAAGGATGTTCATGAAGAAATCCCTGTTGATGTGGCGCAATCTTAATACAATCATAATATTATTAATCTGAGGCTTAGTTAGCATATTACTTGATCTCCACATTTTCTATAATATTATTAATGAATGTGGAGATCAAGTAATCAACGATACACCTTTGATTTTATTAATCTGATGGTTTGTTATCTGAGGAATCATCAGTGATTCTAGAATCATAACGGTTATATTTTATTATACACTTTTTTTTCAGTCTCGCGATGTAACTCTCTGGAGTGCATCCTAATTTTTTACAGATCTCTTTTATTCGTCTTGCTTCATCGATTATCTTATAATCTTCCAGCTTCTCCTTTTCTTTTTGTTCTCGTTGATTTATTATTTTTTGATCTTCTTTAAGATTGATCACTGCAGGAAGTACTTTGAAGTAATTATGTAAGTATTCACGCGCGGTTGGAGGATTGTCTCTGATAAAACCTCGCCGTGGAATTCTGTGTTGGTAATAATGCATTAATGCGCTATATCTGTTACCGCCACATTTGGTGCATATGACAGCACGAGATGCCAATCCGCATTTGAGACAGATTTGCAAACCAGGAGATTTTTTCACGAGCTGATTATGCTGGGCACAGTATTCTCCACGACATCGTCTATTACAGAGTGCAGAAGTCTTTAACAACCACCTACAGTTGTTCATTATAATATATTCGTTTGTTTAATTGTAGAAAACTCCTTGTATCCTATTTATGTATCGACGAGTCAACGATAAATGCCATAGCAGCAGGTAGGGTGGACCCAGGGTTAGCTTTCTGTTTGTGTTGTATACGTGTATAAGGTTGTAATTGCTTACAAAGAGGCTTATAAGAGTCAAAATATCTTATATGACTCAGGCAAACATATGTGAAATCAATATGTAGGATCCACCCTACCTGCTGCTACACCTAATTTGTGCAGTCCTCTCAACGTTGGTGTGTAAACATGTAGCACGACAAGTCCTCGCAAGGTTGGTGTGTAAACAAGTTAACTATTGAAATAAAATATCTCGTGTTTATGTTTATACTAATGATACGATCTCTCAGCGTTGATGGTTAGTCAGTTCAGCACGTTATATTTGACACATATAGCTAGTTGTCTGCTGACCTGCCGTTAAACCCTGCACACATACATACATACATACATACCATCCTGCAAGTATGTAATATTTGTGGGTGTTATCTACCTTTAATAAAGTGTGAAGTTACAAGTTTGAGTTCGCAGGCTCATATATTTAATGATGCAGATGGTATTTAAAAGGTTCGAAAGTCTTTATAAATGTTTCGGAAGCTTATGGACCTGCGCAAAGTGAACTGAAGTAATCTAAATATAATTAGACTTTGTGATAATACGCCGACCAGCAGTGCCGGATTAAACCCTGTGGAGACCCTTAGGCAGTCGAAATCTCGGGGCCCCCCTCGCAAATTATCTCCTAATACATCAAGATCAAATCAATTCAGTATTACTGATCCGTTGTCGCGGGGCCCCTAGGCCGGTGCCTACTCTGCCTATTTGGTAATCCAGCACTGCCGACCAGTCTGCTAATGTCAGCGTTTTGCTGACAAATAAAATTTGCTGACAAAGTGCAAAATAACCATTGTAAGTGTCTATTATTTTTAACAGACAGCATGGATACTTTTTCGACGTCGGTCGAGAGTGGCAGTACAATTATTGACAAAATAACATAATTTCAAGACCCGCTTCGGAAAAACCATTCTGCAATACGCTGACCAAAACTGCTACACAAACCAATGCAATCTGACAGACTGTTTAAGGTCAGTTAAATGCACCATAACTTCCTTGTTACTCGTTTTTATTGTAATTACTTTACGTTGTAGAATAATACGCAGGCATATCTTCGTAGATATCCAGAGTAAACCTGGTTAAGTAGAATAATGTATTTAATTGCAAAATTCCAATCTAATTTGTATTAGAACCCTAGATAAAATGCATTCTTTCATGCCAATAATAATGATATTGTAGGTCTTCTTTTCGTATAAATGTTCATATTTTGAGCCAATGCTTGACCAAATAGCATCTAATCTTGCCGTGAATTTGGTTTATAAATGTAAGCAACAAAACACATTCTTTGTGTATTTAGGCTTTAAGATAGTTCCGATGACAGTAGTATTAAAACAAGCACGTACGTATGATTGTGATAATAGTGGCACGTGCACACAATTCATTTAAATGTTAAAGTAGTACCAGTCCTCATTGGCCTACACGTCACTTTAAGCAGATGTAGAAATAAACATTTAAAGGCTAGTGCTTAAACATTGTCTTTACAAAACATTTTCATTTCTTTGGCAAGATTATGTGCATTTATTTTGAATCAAAAGATAACTGGACGAATTACCTTAAGGTTCACGAAGTTCATTCAATGATATGCAACTACATTCGTGGTAAGAAATTGTACACATGCTGTAAATGAGACCTAACATTAGTCGAATCTACCTTGAAGGTCACTACCATTATGATAGTATCTTTCTTCAACAATTAAATGTTTAGGAGCTTTGCATCAAACATATAGAAGAAATCAACCTCTTTAAAGCGAACAATTGTTTCCAGAGGCTACTTGTTTAACTTGCCAGAGGTGGCTGTTTAAGAGGGGTTCTCTGGCCAGAGTTGACTGTTTAAGAGGGATTCTACTGTATTAATCTATTTCGACGTAATACACAAGCAACACCAGTATGGAAACAAACTTATTTATTTTATACAGTAGAAACAAAGTTTAGACTACATGTAAATTAAGCACATTACCATTTTCAGTGCTGCCAATGAAGGCCAAGCAAACATTTACCTGGCATATGTCGGTTTATTAAGTAAAAAGAACCTAAATCATATTGCGGAAATATCTCATGTATTAGCTGACAACACTATTTTGCACTGCAGTTTATCACTACAGGTAAATTTTACAATAGAAATTGTGCAGATCACATTTTAACCCAATTTTAGTATTGAGTGTATTATTTTAAGGTATTGAATTTGGAAGTCTCAAAATATATTAGGTCTAAATTCATCACATCAGAAACGACCTCAATATTATATAAAAGGTTTTGTAAAACTTACTGTGTTTTGTATTTACCCGCATTTCTTAAATAAATAGCATTTTCATCACACCAAGAAAACAAATTTTCTTGAGTTCCTTGATATAGACTGTAATATCTCGTGTTATTATACCCCTTCTATAATAGCATAAGGAGGGCCTATTGTTTTGCTGCGAACCATGACAATCTACAACTTTATTACCTGTAAGTCATAAATAGATGACATTTTCTATTTTAGACAATTACAGCAATGTTTAATTACACATTTTTCAAATTTTTGTTTTACACTTTTTGACCAAAACGCGCTTAAGGAAGATATTAAATTCTGT
>JAECUM010025372.1:0-28970 GCA_016617855.1 Megalonaias nervosa | reverse complement strand
GACAATAAATATCAGCAATACCAACATTAAATTCACACAGTCAGTACGAAACCTCGGTGTCACTCTCGACAGTACTCTCTCGTTGCACCAACATGTCATGAACATATGCAAGGCTGCATATCTTGAGCTGAGACGAATCAGCTCCATTCGCAAGTATCTTTCCGTTGATGCCACTAAAACACTTGTGTGTTCCTTAGTACTTTCAAGACTGGACTATTGTAACTCAATTCTGTCTGGTTCGTCTCAATATCTACTTCAGAAACTTCAAAAGTTCAAAATACAGCTGCTCGGATCATCCTTAGAGTACCACGATCAGAGCACGCCTCTCCCCTGCTCTCTACCCTACACTGGCTATCCATACAATCCAGAATTAAACACAAAATTTGTTCTCTGTGCTATGTTTCACTGACGGGCTCCAGTCCAACGTACCTATCTGACCTCACCCATGTGTACACACCTGCAAGATGCTTACGCTCCTCTTCTGACACTCGTATTCTCATTATTCCCACTATGAAGATGAAATCATATGGACAACGCTCTTTTGCATAGCAGGGCCCAGCAACGTGGAACGAATTGCCCACTGCACTTAGACACAAAGACACAGTGATCTCATTCAAGAGCGCTCTTAAAACTCACCTATTTCAACTGCAAGAACAGACTTAAAGACCTAATAATGTATCCTTGCCTTAAATATTTACAGCATATTTTATGTTTCTACTTTCGTGGTGTTTGTTTTTAATTTTGTAATCATATCATTATATATGTTTTTTAAGTTTTGTCAAATGTTGTAAAGCGCTTAGAGCTTCTAAAGATTAGGCGCTATACAAAGTCCTCATTATTATTATTATTATACCAGTATAACCTGAGGATGATTTGATGGAATTAAATCTCTTACAAAATCTGTTTGTCAGATCAAATCCAACATGTCGGGTTGGATTATAGTGATACATTATATATAATATTTCATTTGTTTAATATGAAATTTTGTCTAAAACTATAAAAATAATTTCTAGAGTGTAATAGTAGTAGAAGTAATTGAGTGTTTCTATCTCAGAGACCCCCTACCCCGACAAAACAAATTTTTGTCAGAAATATGAAAGTCATCATTTTAAGCTAAAAACGGCTGCTGACAAAAATGTTAAAGTATAACGGTTTTTTTTGGGGGGGGGGGGTAGGGGGGTCTCTGAAATAGAAACCTCAAATTACTTCTACTACTTGCACACCTATGATAAGGTATACCAGTGATATGTGTATATAGCCGCAGTCTCGTCACACGTTGTGATGTGTCCTTATGCATGATAGATAGATAGATAGATAGATAGATAGATAGATAGATAGATAGATAGATAGATAGATAGACAATGTGATATATATTATATCACCTAAACCAGCCATTAGGAAAGAATTCATTCCAACGGCAAGTGAACGGTCTGCGTCTTTTACGGAGCTGGAATGATCAAAACAAAAATATATTATTATTATTATTATTATTATTATTATTATTATTATTATTATTTATAACAGTTATTTATGTACCTGAATAGTATAACCGTTACTCCAAAATTGACATTTCAATCCAGTCATTTGAATAAATGAGGTAAAATATAATAGTTACAAAACAATTGGTACCAAAATGGGCAGCCATGATAGTCCAGGAGATATAAGTCGAGACATGTACGCTGCTTGAATTATAATTCAATTCTTTGTAAGAATTCATTTTCAAAAGAAACCGTTATTACGTTATTATCTTATTACATAGTTAATGCTGCTGCCAAATCTTGTGCCAAAAGTGTGAAGTTAAAGTGATATTTTTTTAATGGAAAGAAACAAAAAATCAAAATAGAATGTGTTCTGGTTTAGTTTTTTATAATTCATAAGCATAATATTGGCAGAAATACATAATTTATGAAGAACAATAAGTAAGTAAATAAATAAGTAAATAAATGCATAAATATATAAGTAAATAAATAAATAAATAGAAATAAATAAATAATGTGGTGAGTATATGAGACATTTCACTATTAAAGTGGATAGGGGTATGCTGAAATCAAAAGTTCCTAATTTAGGACTATCAGTTACTTGGGAGGTAGGGGCCTTTTTGCTGGAGATTGACGGTTCCGCTTTTGATTCTTTAACCACTGTTTAGCTTTACAGTGCAGATAATCAACTGTTTTTCGTCCTGTCAAAATCCCTAAGAAAATCATTAATATCGTTTTTTGATGATTCGTGAAAATTTGCTAACCAGTAAATTTTGTTTACCAGTTTTCAATAAAAAGCAGTATTAACGACTAAACAGAAAATATAACGTTGACTGAGTTTAGCTTCTTGACTTTTGATTAGGATGACTATGTAAAAGGTTGCGACTCTCCCGGTTTAGGAAAGGTCGAAATCATTCAAATTAATTTGTTCTTGAACAGAAGGTTGTGAACAGTCTAACTGTTCGCGGATGTCTCATATTTGCTGAGGACGGTCGTCGCCTGATATTTATGCAGCTTTACTAAGGCAGCTTCTAATCTGAACCACATAACAAGTTCGTCCAAGAAGGAATAACTATTTGAACAGTTACTGGTAAGCTGTATCGTTCATACCCTAGTTAGTACTCGGTGCTACTATTTTATACGTATATCGCCTGAAATAAACCTCAACCTTCACCCTCACACTATCAATTCTGAAAGACAGACACTTACCTTAAAAAGACGTCAAAATATGGCGCGATAGCCATAGTCCCTATGAGGGATGCCAGCGAATTCATAATCACAAAAGGAATCAAAAAGTCACAGCTGTCATTACAGATCCCGGATGTTGCCTGACCCGTTGAGGACAAGCTGCATTTGGTGTAACCCTTTAAAGAGTAAACAAACATTTTGTACACAGTCTTAATTTATCTTATTGATCTTAAGATTCTAAATTTATACAAAAAATGCTATGGAAAAGAATAGAAATAAATAGACTGGATGAGAAAGGAATAGATAATATAGCATATGCGAATCAATGAAATGTTCAAAGAGTGAAACATCCTTTATGACAAATGTAAAAATGACAACCGTACCTTACGAGCTCATCTAGAAATCAAATTCAATTTTACCGTTCTGTATCACAAACGTTTGGATGAGTTCGGTCTTAACTGCACTAGGTTCAAATCTCAGCCGAATACAACAAATGGTCGGTGTTTTTGAAAATGTCAATTTCCCTCAGGCAATAACTCCATTTATATAGCTATTGCATAAGTGTTTTTCCTGAGTTACATCATTTCCGCAAACCCTTGATTTAACCAAAATTAGAAACAAAGACTTACCTCTCATTGGGTGTGTATTTTTCATGATGACTTTGTCGCGTTGAAGCAAATTTGTGCGCGCAATTTTACTATAAGCAATGTTTCATGAAAACGCTTGTATTGCACCAGAGATATTAAAGCTGAAACTATTTACTTCCTGTGCCTGGAAGGCAGATACTGCAACCAAGTGTTGCGATTAGGTAATGGAAAAAAACCCACAAAAGACCGAAGTATTCCGCATGCTTTTGACATAGAATGGTGAGACTCAAATATAGCACACAGAAAGAAAGAATTAAAGAAAGATAAATATCGGAAGTTGCTACACTTTGAACCGTTAGTAGTAAACTAATAGGCGGATCCTAAACCAAACCGATAATTCTCCTATAAAACTTTCTATTTTATAATTTTATTAAGGAGTCATTTTCAGTTCAAAATACGACTAAAAATATTTTATTGGCCAGAAATTTTTTTTCGCTCTTGGAGAGGAGTTACCATCCCCACCATTGTACAATAAAAATACACTATACAAAAAAATCAAAATAACCAGTAGGATCATAAATAAGCGGTTACCATTCCACTGGGGTCCCTTCATTGCCTGTGGTTCCTTTGAGGAGTCCTTTTTTTGCATGATGATGTCTTTCTTGTGACCGTTATTGGCACCCAAAAAAGTTTTCTTTTTGGCAACATTCTTTCTAACTGTTTCTTTTGGGGTATCCTTCAAATGAGGTAGAGAGCTCATGCATGCTACTGGTTATTTTAGGGAGCTCCTTGCATAGACACATCCCCCGGCGAATCACTAAAAGAAACGAAACTTTAGAGATTCAGAGGTCTGTCTAGGCATTGCGGTTTCATATAACCCCCTACCAAATTAAACCCCGGGGTAAGTGCAAAACGCACTCACCACGTTGTTCAACGTGATGAGAGATTATATGAAACCTTGGAGCTACTGCGGAGCCCCCCAATTATATAAAAAATGGTAGCCCAGGACCATACCCACCGACATGTGCCTGTTATGGGGACCGAACCACAGACCTTCAATACGAGAATCTAATATTCTAGCACTGAGCCATGAAATCCGGTTACATGTATACATTCGAGAAATTATTATATACTTACCAGTTACCTGATTGTGAATAGCATTTCATTTTCTGATTTTGAATAGCATTTCATTTTCTGATTTTGAATAGCATTTCATTTTCTGATTCTGAAAAACGTTAACAAAAAATTAAATCTGAAATTTTATATTTGTACAGAAAAACGAAAGCTATAATGTATCAGCTGTGTACATTATAGGCAGAAGACTCTGCACTCTGAAAAAATCAATAGTGGGTTTTTACCAAGCCTTATACATAATGTTAAGATTCAGGGAATTCTGTTTCAGTACGGCTGTAGATTCTAAGGTTATGATTTTCATTGAAACAGCGCGCTTTATAGACAGACAGACAGACAGACAAAACGCAGTCAATAATCGTCTGGAAATCACTTGACAGACTTCTATAGATAAACCAAATCTTATACGCAGTCGAAATTCAATCCAGTACACAAACGGACGACAAATGTCCTGATCTACGTTCGATAATTCAAATACGATTTTAAACTAGCTGTAACGGTATTATCTCCCTTTTTGAAACACAAGACAGACGTTATAAATCACCGGTCCTGTAATGACCAAGCGCTAGATTATTAATTCCATCTTCGCAATATCTTTTATCATCAAAATTGCTAAGTCCACGTTTGATAATCGTATCTGTCTCGAGCTTGTGAAGATTTGTACGGATAACATTAGTTTTTTTTAAGCTAACATTATTATTTAACGCTGACTTAAAATCGTTAAATTTCATACATTTTTTACGTATCCGCGAGGAATACCTTTCGCTTTCTTTGTCAGTTTATTATCGTCGAGAATTACGGCATACATTTTACTTCTTAGTCCAACAAACTCTCTCACCGGAACAAACACAAACTCATCTCTCATTTTGCCAATAACTTTTTTAATTGTATCATCATGAAATCCACTAATTGTCGGATAATCTGATAAATCAAATAGGTCACGGCGTTTATAAATAACCTCATAGACATCTTCACATTTTATATTATAAACTAGCGAATCTGTATCAGTAAATAGCAACTCTGAATCTGGCCACTGCTTTTTGTTAAAATTATAGTGAAAATCATACATCAGCCACTTTGATATATCACGTACAGCTGCACCAACATAAATCGGTTTATTTAACTTTAAATTTGTCTTTCGTCGTTGTATTGCAACAAGATTTTCATTAAATATTTTCATACTAACAAAACCATCATCATTAACTAATTTATTTCTGCGATTTATGTCGTTTACAATTTCAAGATTTACTCGCTTTCTGATATTTCCGTTGTCTTTCCAAAAACTGAGTTATTTATATAATTGAAAAAGTTTTTCTCCAAGTCGGTCTTAGCATTAGCACGTCGTTTGGTATTTAAATCAATATAATTTGACATCCACCTCGACTGATTAAACTTTAGCACGCGATGAACTGTTCTTAAGATCAGACCAGCATCTACTGGTTGTTTTAAATTTTTGTAATGTATCACGTAATTTCTTTTATTTAGCAAATTTGGAACTAACTTATTAACAATGGAATTTTTTGCTGTTGTCATGGCTCGTTGCTCAGGTGATAGTAAACTATAATCTATCATCATAGACTCTGCGCAAAATGGGTAGTCATTATGTAGATCATGCAACGAATTAGGATAATCTAGATCAACTTCAGCAAAGTATGAAAAATTTCTAGGTAAATCTTTTTCAGTTTCTTTAAGAAATTGATCTGGAGATATCCAATGAAATCCACCGCAAGGCATTGGCTCTGACATTGCCCAACCATACAAATTCACACAGTCTAGATAAATAATATGATTGGATGGGAGATATTTATCATAATTGTTTAGATATTTATTATTAGCTACTGCATATTTTTTGGTTATAACATTAATTCCGCCTCTAATACCTTTTTCAATAAAATTAAACATATCGAATTCTGTCAAGAGATCCAATTCTATTCTGCTTGTTTTTAGTAGAGTGTCCCACGACAGCCCGGGAGCAGAAAAATACCAGCAGGGATCTAAACCATAATTTGTATGACTAACTTGACGAAAACGTTCAAAAACATCTGCTAGTAGTAATACATCTGTTTTCAAATATAAATCATGATAATCATCAAATGTTCTGCAATTAAATTTATTCCAAATATCTTGTGCATATTTGTACTCGTCATCTGTAATATCTTCATTTTTGAGCTGTGAATAAAACTTGTCTTTGCCGGGCAGAGAAGTTTCATCAAATCTGCTCCTGTCGTCGAGATACTCTTACGGAAAGATACCTTTTTTTGTCAGATCGACGTAGTTTTCATCAAAGCAGCTCTGCAAATTAGCGAAACTACCACAGCCTTTTACTAGCTCATCCAATAGTGCTGCCATAAATTGTAAGCTGTCAATGAAACGTAATTTTCCGAGAGTAACTGGCATATACTTTTCAAAATTATTTGGTATACATTTTATCTTATTATTTAGTTTTAGTTTAGATTTAACATCATCACCAAAAGCTTCTACAATGATATGACTGTCATAGCCACGAAAGTTATGTAAAACTACAGGTATAAACTTTGGTGCATAAAATTTTAAATTACAATTATTATGAGCCGCTCCACGATACTGGCCAGTTAGATGACAGTGATCGCGCACTTTATCATGGACTCTGTTGGAGTCTACCAATAACTTCTCGCAGATATGACAATCAACTGCTTCATTAAATTCAAGTTGTTGCTTAGGTGTTATTTTCATTGGAGCTGTTTTAAATAATCTGTTAGAAATTTTATTAACATCATCTATAAGATTTTTTAGTAACCATACCGCCGGACTTTTAGATTCACAATCTTTACATCTATATAACTTAACCGGACATGGAAACTTATCGTCGACACAACAAACTACTTTATAAGCTACTCCTCAAGGAACATATTGCTGTATTTTTCTTGTACTTGATTTATTAGGATTATTTTCGGCGCCAGCCACTGGAACGAGTAGACACTCAAAATCCGCATAAATAACGAAAGGTATATTTAGCTTATGATCATAATTTTTAAATTTTAAGACTTTTTCTTTTTCGCTTGGCATAGTTATTCTTTGAACGTTAACGCAGTATTTAAGATGTTCCTGTAGTTTCTCATCTTTATAAAAACCCTGCAAGCATCTGTAACAGAAATATTTCTTCTTTTTATTTTTATTATACTGTCCGCCAACTAAGCCATTAAAGTTTTTTTTATCCAACAATAATGTCTTTTATAAAATAATAAATTTATTGTCCTTTGTGTAGCAGTCTCTGAAATATATCTTGGGTAAACATTTTCTCGCTCATCTAGTTCGTAAACATTTACTGAAATATTGTTTTGTTTTTCAAACTTTGGTATCTGATTTTCTGCCACTGGAAAAGTTATCCCGTTAAAATCTAGTTCGTCTTTGTATGGCAAATATTTTCAGTTCTATCGCTGTGGTCACTCTGAGGATGTCTCTCCACAAAATTGCCCAACGAAAACATTCGTTATCATTATTTTTGACATTTATACAACATTTTTTGTTTTTAATTTTTTGAGGGAGATCAACGTAAGAACTACCGCGAAGTACGTTATATTTTGCTGTGTGAATTTAAACTTCCTTTATCATCTCAAATTTCCAACCTGATCCTGATGAAGTAAATTCCTCCAATTTTTTATTTATTTCTTGGTGTATTTCATTGGAGATCGTGGCAATATTTGTTCCAGCTAATATATTTCGTGATTTAGCTGTTAGATATGGTTCTGAAATATCGCTGTCGAAACTTGTATTTTCAAAAATTAAATCAAGTATATCTTTTTCGATTGCATGTAACTTTGATAAAATCATATGATACTGAACTATTAGTTTGATACTTTTGTGAGCTGCAAGTTCTTGAGCTATAACAGGTTGCAAAAGATGACATAAATTTCTTGAGTTAAAATTTGCTAAAACATTTTGATTATCAAATTTGTAACTGTTGTCGTATTCGAAAAATGCTGTAGCAATTTTTTCTGCTTTGATAATGCTCTTTTTGGCAATATCACGCAATTTTAACATTATATTATATATGGCATTTTTATATTTAATTAAAAATTACGTAAAAAATCAATTAGAGATATAAAATCCCTATATATATATATATAACGTCAGAAATTCTGAGATACATTAGATTGACAGCGGAAGAGCAAGAAACTTATCATGTTCATCCAAAGTACAACTTATATGTTGGAAATGCACTTGGTTCGGTTATTTGTATAAAATCTAAAAAGTCTGTTGGTGTTTCAACACCAGCTGGAATGATAATTGTAGTAAAAGGAGATAATACAGATATGACCAAAATGTTTAGAAAAGATTTTATTTACAGTTTGTTCTGCGATGAAATTCCAGTTGGACAGCCAGTCTATAGAGTAAATGGCTCGATTACTGATGACAATATTGAGAATTTAGCTTTACAAAATGAGTATCAACCTCATCCGGTATTTGATTTATAATGATCGCGGGATAATTCGACATAAAAAGACTAAAAAAGTATTAGGAAATTTGGATAGAGATGGATATTTACTTATAAAAGTTAGAGGAACTAAAACAGATTTTATTAATTATAAATCACATAGGTTTGTTTATGAAATTTTTAATAACACAATTCCAAATAATTTAGTTATCGATCATATTAACAAAATTAAATCCGATAATAGGATTGAAAATTTAGATCTAGTTGCATCTCAAGAAAACACTAGACGAGGGATAGGTGGTGGGAATAATTTTAAAAATCCTAAAAGATCCATTATTTCAGTAAGTCTTGAAACTGATAAAGAAATGAAATTTAAAATCAATATCAGCTGCTTTAAAATATCATAAGATTCATCCAGCTAGAATAAAAGATGTCGCCGATGGCAAAACCAAATCAACAACGTCAACGTCAACATTTGACAGATTTAGTTTCAAATATGACGATCAATGATGTTTCTTAGCTCGGTCTTAGTAAGACAGTCGTGGGCAAACATCAAAACATCACCTCGATCAAATTTTAGTGTTATAAACGCACTATCATTAAGTTTATTTTTTTTCTGCCGTTGTTATGAGAATTTTATCAGATTCGCCTTGCGTCACATTCACATTAACAGAATAAGCACTATAACTCGACAAACATTTTCTAACTGCCTCAGCTAATTCTCTGTAAGTTAATATATTAACTTTTTGATGATATTTTACATCGGGAGATTTTGTTTCGCTTGTCATTATTATTATTAATTAGATAAAAAATATATTATAATATGAACTTGATTAAGCGACTTGCTGATATATACGCAGGAGATTTTATCTCTAGTGATACAATCGCCAGCGACAAAGTCGCCAACGACACAATGGACAAATCTGTTGGTTATTCTGAAGATGATATTTTATACAACAATGATGACGATGATGAAGCTGTTGATGTTGATAAAAAAAATTTACAGCAGACCGACAACTGGACGATATAACGTTAAGTATCATATCGCTAAAAAAATAATAAAATTCAATTTTACAGTTACCGATCAACAAATATTTTGGCAGCTTATCAAACCTTTTCTTAACGTAAAAGTAACTGGCCATCAAAGAAATATAAAATATGATTTTATGTTTGTTAAAATATTTAATTTAATGCTAGCTGATAGTTCAAGAAAATTACATTTAATTTCGTTATGTAAAACTATCGAATGTAAATCTGTACTTGTAATGTACGAACAAATTTATAATAACATTATTGTATCGACCGAGTTGGCACCCAGCTATTAAATTTTGCTGCAAGATCATCATACAATTCTTTTTCTCCTAGTCCCAATTTATATTTTGCTCCAATAAAACCCTGAACCAACTTTCTGTCAACCCGCTCTCGCATATTCACAGATTTCATATCACGAAGTTCATCTAGCATTACTTTATCACAGCCGTGTTTATCTTGTTCGTGATCACGGTAGCAAATGTCGTGGCGCATTGCTATCTCATCAACTTGATTGTAAGGCTCTTGTCCCGGCAGTGGATTATCGTTTTCATCTAGTTGTTTATCCAGCGGATTATAAGGTCCAGTACATTTATGGCCTAGCAATGTCCAACCGCCTTTTGGTTTCGGCAATTTGCCAATTACTTTATGTATATCTATACCTGTTCCAATTATTTCTCTGTTGTTGCATTGTTGACAGTATGTGACAATTTTATTTTGCTCAAGACAGAGATCTCTGTCACAATCACACTTGCATCTCATTATACATTTTATAACTGACAAAATATTTTTCAGTCATCTACTTATTATAAATCTGAAAATAAATTCTATTTTTCCTGTTTTTATAGGTCAAATCCCGAGCAACTTTCAATATAAAGTTTCATGTTTTTCAATATTTTCTCAAAAAACCAGCAAACATTAATGAACAATTGATGAAAAATCAAAATTAGATTAAAAAAAAAAGTAAAAATATCAAAAATACCAGAAATTGATATTGAAAGTCGCTCGGAGTTTGACCTATAAAAACAGGTAAAATTAGTCGGAAAACTTAAAATTAATTTATAACTTTAAGTCGTCTACTAAAATAATGTCAGGGCAACCAGCTCTGGAAAATTTCGTTAAAAACATACTTTTTCTTTTTCCACAAATTGCGCAAATACTTTTCAGCATTGTCCTGTTGTTCTTTGTTTTTTCTGTTGTTTCATCGATATTTTCTGTTTTAGTTTTACATCTGAGACAATATGTTGACATTATATATTTGTAAGTTTAGATAAAATTAATTGCAGTCTCATCATTGGCGAGGCAAGGTTGCTTCTCAAATTGCAAAATAAACTTTAAAAAATCTGGATTTTTATTCATCTGTTTAATGAACATCACGTAATAATATCCACAGGCAGAAGTTCCAACAGGCTGAATTTGATTAGATGAATAATTTATTACTTTATATTTTCGAGACATATATTTTTTTATTGCGTCGCTCGCTGGAAGTCCAAATGAGTCAAAATAATTGTTATTATAAACAGCTACCCAATGTGTGCAAGATCCGTCGTTAAAATCTTGTATATTTATCACACACGAACCTCCAGCTGATGCTGCGTCAAGTTCATCTTTAGAATAAAACTCCGTGGAAATTTTTTACTTTATTTTAGCTTATCAAGTATATCAAATTTACTTAACGCGGACGTGTACCCGGCAATGTTAGTCCTCGGCGAATTCCCAACAGATTTGGCAGTAGACTTCCCGCTACTCCCGCCAGCAACGGTCCTATAAATCCGCCTTTTCTTGTTCTTCGCGATCGCGTCGTCTTTTTTGTTTTTCATTGTCTTTCTTTTTGCTGTTTTTCGTCGTGGCATTATATTTATCAGTCACATAAAATTAAACTAAAAGTTAAACTGAAAAGTTAAACTGAAAGTTTCTTTATACCACGGCAAACAGTACCACCGCCGCGGACGATTCCATGACCTTCAACTGCTTTCTTTCTTTGCGCCAGATACTGCGCCAGACTTTGCTGCTAATCCTAATGTACCTAACACCGGCAAAAGTTTTGGTATTAACGTTCTGGCCATTACAGATAGTGCCGGACCAAAGAAACCACCTTGTTTTGACATTGCTGTTATTTGTGTGGCACTTAAATTTAAAACAAAAGGTTTGCCGGTGTTATACTTATTTACTTGTTTTTTGGTTAGCATTAATTTTGTTAAAGTACCGGCGACTTTATCGCTGGCGACTTTTAATGATACCTGCCTCTGCTTTGCAACAGCAGCTGCCAATTTTTTAACTTGACTATCAGTCAAATATATTTCTTTTACAATATATTTTGTCATTATATACAGATTACAGATTAAACTTGTACTGTTATTTTACCTCCAACAGAATCAGTTGTGACAAATCTGTCGCTGATTACTAACGCGTACACGTACAACTGTGCTACTGGAACTGCTCCGAATGTCCAAGTAATTTCAATATCAGCTGTTGAGTCGACACCTCGAAAGTTATGTTTACTAACATCAAAATAAAATATCAGATAAAGTGTACGAAATTCCTCTACTGATATCTGAGATCCATCTCCGACATCTTGATACTTTTGCATCGCGTCGAGCAGGTACATGAAAGGTCTAGTAATATTTTTATTAGCGTCATCTGCAAAATTACATTCTATTGCTCGTTCTGGATATTGCTTTGAATTTATCCTAGCATATATTCGTCTAACATCAGCATTATCAAATATTGCATTATTTTGTTGTTGGTTACCACGTCTTGCTTGCCGCTGAAATACAACAAATAATTGATGCGGTAGTTGTTCACTTGATGTTGTTGTGACTCGCCATGTGTAGTCGGTAGTATTTGGAACTGCTGTTTGATATATTTTATGTTGCTGAAAATAAATTCTGTTTGTATGTTTCTCAAGTATACTATTTAATTCTGCCATTTTAGTGATTGACGGAGTTATTCGTGGCATCCACAGTGCAAGTTTGTTTATGATAAACTGTACATCAGCTCCGCCAGACCGAAATAGACAGTCGTTCTGTTCTGCTCGATCTAAAATAAGTGTATGTTTAACTCCACGAAATACTTTGTTGTAATCGCGACAAAAGCCAAATATTGTACTTAACGGTAGCATCATTGTAATTTGACGTGATTCTGCTGCAAGTTTTTTTTTCTTCTGGTATAACCTTCATTGTAACGTATATTTTTTCTAACGATAGGAAATGAGTTATTATTTAAATTTAACATTGCAGTACCGTTCGCATCTGCAGCTGGTGGTGTTATACCAAGATTATTACAAGCAGCAGTAAGTGAAACTCTTGTAGCTGCATCACCAGCGGCTGCACCTGGTTCGACTATACCTAGCGCAACAGCATTAATAATAAGAAAATCTCTTACAATTACAACATTTGCAGCGGCATCAGCTCCAGCCACTAAAAGAGGTGGACCTCCGGTTGAAAACTCAGATGATGCTATAAAACCAGATCCACCACTTCTGGTATCCTTAAACCACATCATATTAGTTGCAGTTGATCTGGAGTAATCATCAGAAAACGAAATAATATTTAAGATTGTACTTGCAACTTGCAGGTGACTTGAAATATCTTCGACAGTTTGATTGGCCAGCTGATATCTGGCACTTTTAAATAAGCACCAGCCATTATTTATAAGTGCTACTTCTGTTCCAGCTGCAATTGCAACAGGTACATTAGCTATTGTCATAATTTGGCCACGAACTTCTAACATTGCTTTGTGAGGCAGTAGAAACACATCTTCATCTCTGGTATTAAATGTTCTAACACCAGTCTTATTTGGATCATTAGAATTTTCGTCGAGATATTCAACATACTCAAATTCTGTCACTGTGTCATCGATGTCATACTTTTCTGCTAAATCGAGATAATTTTTACACAGACATTTTTTATTTATTAGATTATATAAAATTTTATTGTGGCGTTGTTACTTTAGATATTAATTTTTGTATAATCTGCTTGCCTTTTGGTGACAACAGTTTTTTTTGTTGTTGTTATCATACCACGTTGAGTTTCTTTTGTTGGAGCGATTTCTGACATAACTTGTTTGATTGTCGCTGCTCCTTTTGTTTTATCAGCAACCTTTTGTCCAACAGCGGTTCCAGCAGCAGATGCAGCTCCAGTTGCAAAAGCTTTTGACGCGTCAAGTGCAATTGATGCAACTTTATGCGCGATTCCTGGAATATTTTCAATAACTTTAGTAAATATATTTCCCAAAAATCCACCAATAATTTTTCTTCGGTAATTTTTTTTTGTTTCATTATATCTGAGCTTGCAAAAATATCTATTGTGCATGTAAGTGTAAATAGTAAGTAACAACCTCGTTATTCAGATCCAGCTGTCGTCCAGATTGATCTGTCAACTGCATATTTATTGCTGTTATTTGATTTTCAACATTTAGCGGATAATAAATAACTTGCCGTGGACTAATTTCCATGAGCGATCCCGGTGGAACGTCTGGCGAAAAACTATATAACAATTAAAACATCATATTCATGTTGTATTAATTTATCAATATTATCAACATCTCTAATGTTATTTCCTTCAATAAAAGTATTATAATCTGAGTCTTCTATTTTCTCTTTTACTATTTCTTTTATTTTTTCAGTTTCCTCTGAAGGTTTGATTTTTTCTTGCGATATAACTGGTGGTTTTTCAATCTCTGCTGGAAATGTTATGCTCTCTGGTATCTCAGTTTCAGCTTGCATTCTTTCAGCTCTCTTTTCAGCTGCTTCTTTTTTTCTATAATCTTTTACTCGATTTTCATCATTTATTTTGAATTTTCTTAAAAAAGTCCAACTCTTACCAAACCCTTTAGTTATATTAGCCTCAGCTGTTTGATAAAAGACATCATCAATAATACCTTGTCTAATTTTTTGAGTTAATTTCAACATTTCATTATCTCTGGTAGTTTTGTTCAATTTAGTATCAGACTCACCACCAGCAGGCATCATTACATTTAAATCATTAATCAATTTGTTATATCTTTCCTTTGACCAAGACTGCAAACTGTTAATATCATCTATATCATTTTCTGTTAGAAATTCATTATATTCATCATCTGATATTTTTTCATTTGCTTTTTACCTATAAAATCGACTTTGTTCTTCAACATTTAAAAGCTGTACCGTTAGCTCACCAATATCTTTTTGTTCTCTTTCAATATCCCCTAATTTTTCTGATAACATTATAAAAACCTTGGGCTAAATAAACAGAATTACATGTTTTATTACGTGACAGTGAAAAATATGATCTTATTTGTTTCATCTCTACATTATTTAGCGGAATATCGTCAAAAACTACTATCTTATGTTCATCTGAATCAAGTTGATTAACTGGAACAAGTTCTTCTGGTTGTTTGATAATTAAAAAATCTTCACCAGTATCAAGATCATCACGAAGTTTGTTATTATATTCGCTTAGTAGCTCGTACATATCCACTTGTGGATTAATTGTGTAAATATAAACGCGATCGTAATTAAAATTATCAGCTAACAGTAAATTCATAAGCAATTTTTTTTCTCGGATCCAGTTCTTCCAATAATAAGATAATGACAATCTGGAAGTTCATTGTTATGTTTATGTTTCACCAACCGCTCTGTATCAAAATTTAATATCGACGATTTTGCCATTGTTTGTTATATAAAAATTGTCAGACAATAATTTATATAATGAGCCATTATACAAAATTTGGAACAACATTAGGAGATTCGTTGGCTGTAAGTACAATAACAAACGGCAATATTGATTTATCAGGTTACCTAAAAAGATCTGGTGATACAATGACAGAAAACCTGTCTATGTCAAATCAACGAGTACTAGGTTTAGAAACAGATTATCCGCCAATAAATGTTACTAACACACAAGCTGTTAGTTATGCACAACTAAAATCCGTCGCCAATAATAAACTAGATAAATCTGGCGGAACTTTAAGCGGTAACTTAGATATGTCAGGAAAAAAATTTATAAATTTAGAGACTGGATATCCACCAGCAAACTTAAATCAAACACAAGCGGTAAGTTATTTACAGTTGAAATCTGTGGATAATAACAAACTTGATAAAACCGGTGGGACAGTTACAGGTAATTACTAATATGTCAGGTCGACGAGTGTTAGGTTTAAAAACTATATATCCGCCAGGAAATGTTGATAATACACAAGCTGTAAGTTATGCGCAACTAAAATCTGTTGACGATAATAAACTTAAGAAAGCCGGTGACACAACGACAGGTAACCTGTCTATGTCAAATTCAAAAATAACTGGATTACCAACAACCTCACCACCAGCTAATGATACTGATGCTATTTATTATGCTCAGTTAAATGAAGAACTTACCCCATACTTTAAAAAATCCGGTGGACCAATATCGGGCAACATAAACATGAGAGACAAAAAGATAACTACGACATATCTTCCAGTTAACCATAATGATCTGACAAATAAAGCGTACGTTGACAGTATATCTGGTGGTGGTGCAAAACGAACTAAAAATAATGTTGGGTATATTCCAACACTTTTTAAAGCAACTGACAACCGAGCCGGGTTTGAGGTAAGCGCATCAGCATATTATCCTGAAAATTATCCTTATTACGCTTTCCCTGATAGACACGAGTGGACGACCAACGGAGATGTTGAAAAATTTTGGACTAAAATTAAATGTCCCACTGCAGTTGCTATTTGGCAATTTCATTTGCGAGGTCGATTAAACTCTAGAGTTGGTCGAATTTGTAATTGGATGTTTGAAGGATCAAACGATGATATCAACTGGACAACATTCTATAGTACAGCAAATACGTATATTACAACAACACAATATTTTACAATCCCAACAGAAAATACTGTTAACAAGTACTTATATTTCCGAGATTATGTTATCGCTGCTGAACATCTATTTCCAGGACTGCCAACATTTCAAATATACACTCTCGATGATAATAATAATAATAATAATAATAATAATAATGAGGACTTTGTATAGCGCCTAATCTTTAGAAGCTCTAAGCGCTTTACAACGTTTGACAACACTTAAAAAGCATTTATAATGATATGATTACAAAAAAAAAAAACAAACACCACGAAATTAGAAACAGAAAGCATGCTGTAAATATTTAAGGTAAGGATACATTATAAGGATAGATTATTAGGTCTTTAAGTCTGTTCTTGCAGTTGAAATAGGTGAGTTTTAAGAGCGCTCTTGAATGAGATCACTGTGTCTTTGTGTCTAAGTGCAGTGGGCAATTCGTTCCACATTGCTGGGCCCTGGTATGCAAAAGAGCGTTGTCCATATGATTTCATTTTCATAGTGGGAATAAGGAGAATACGAGAGTCAGAAGAGGAGCGTAAGTATCTTGCAGGCGTGTACACATGGGTGAGGTAAGATAGGTATGTTGGACTGGAGCCCGTCAGTGAAACGTACCACAGAGAACAAATTTTGTGTTTAATTCTGGATCGTATGGATAGCCAGTGTAGGGTAGAGAGCAGGGGAGAGGCGTGCTCTGATCGTGGTACTCTAAGGATGATCCGAGCAGCTGTGTTTTGAACTTTTTGAAGTTTCTGGAGTAGATATTGAGACGAACCAGACAGAACTGAGTTACAATAGTCCAGTCTTGGAAGTACTAAGGAACACACAGGTGTTTTAGTGGCATCAACTGAAAGATACTTGCGAATGGCGCTGATGAGTCTCAGTTCAACATATGCAGCCTTGCGTATGTTCATGACATGTTGGTGCAATGAGAGAGCACTGTCAAGAGTAACACCGAGGTTTCGTACTGACTGTGTGAATTTAATGTTGGTGTTGCTGATATTTATTGTCTGCGGTAAAGGATGTGAATGAGAAAGTCCTTGTGTTGTAATCAGAATGGCTTCAGTTTTATCACCATTCATCTGCAGCTTGTTACATGTCATCCATGATTTCACATCGGAAATGCACCTCTCTACGCTTTGGATGGTAGCTTCAACTTCAGTTGGATGGCTAGATTTGTATATTTGGGTGTCATCAGCGCACAATTGGTGAGACACTGGATGATGATCTATGACACTTGAGAGTGGCTGAGTGTATAGAATGAAGAGAACAGGTCCAAGAACAGACCCCTGTGGAACACCACAGCATAGATCAACTGGGCTGGAGTGTATACCATTTGCGGACACATTTGTGTCCTGTTGACCAAGTAGGACTTGAACCATAGTAAGGCCGTATCATGAATGCCAAATATATGCTGGAGACGGTGAAGTAAGATATCATGGTCTATAGTGTCAAATGCTGCAGACAAGTCACGGAGAGTGAGAACTGTAATCTTTCCGCTATCCAAAGCAGAGAGAAGGTCATTGACTACTTTCAGAAGAGTAGTTTCAGTACTGTGGCAAGGGCGATATGCAGACTGTACATTGCTAAAAAGACTGTTTAAATTCAGATGAGATACAAGTTGGGATAGAACAACTTTTTCTAAGATTTTTGACATGAATTGGTGATTAGAAACTGGGCGGTAGTTCTTTAAATCATTATGGTCGAGTGTTGGTTTCTTCAGCTGAGGCTTTACAATAACAGTTTTGTAAAATGATGGGAATTCCCCAGATGAGAGAGAGGTATTAATAACATCAGTTAGTGCAGGTAATATTGGATCTAAGCACTCTAGCAGCAGTGACGTCGGAATCGGATCAAGTTCACATGACTTTGGTGCACTCTTCATCACGTTTGTACGTACTAAATCCATAGAGACAGGTTCAAATGCTGCTAACGGTTGCCACTGAAATTCTGTATCGCAACTGTATGGTGACGACGAGTCAACTGAAATTGGGTTGTCAAGTTTATCTCTGATGGTTTGTACTTTGTCACGGAAGAAATTTGCAAACAGGTCCGGAAGGTCGACTAGAGATCAGGTATGATCACTGTGATCAAATTTAAACTATTGCTATAAAATAATGACAACACAACAGTTTATAGACGTTGGGAGAGAATTTTGTGATTATATTTTTAACCCTAAAATAAACGTTTGGGACGAATCACTATCAGCACGTGTAATAAATACCAGAAAAACATTTTCAGTTCGAATGATAAACTCTCCATTGTCAGAAGAAGAAAAAAATTTTATACTTGTTATGCATATGCGAGGGCCGCAACTGAAAGAAGCAACAGAAAACTTTAAAGTGGTAAAAAGATACTGTTATCCTGATAATTGTCTAGAAGACCTTAAGTTGAAATCCAGCTTAAAAAAAAAATATTTCTCGAGCTTGATTTTGGAAATTTAGATTTGATAATAAAATCGGACTTAATAAAAAAAAAGAGCTTATGCTGAAAGAGATGATGTAAAAAAATCTGTAGAAGGTAGCCATGATAGTCTCGACAAACTAGCAGAATCTAGAATAATGGGAATAAAAAGAAACAAAATATTATATAATAGTTTTTTAAAACGAAACATTTTTAAATATCTTGGTATGTACTACCTCGACAAAAGAAACCCTAATTAAAATCGTTACTATACCACCAGACACCGAGTTAATTATTAAAGTGTACGCAAACGCAATTATGCCAATGATACGTAAAAAAAAGACCCAGAATTTGATCCGATTATTGTTGACAGATCTCTAAAAATAATCAAAGATTTTGACGATGAAATTAGTGATCTTAATGATATTGAGCAAAAAAATTTTTTTGATAAAGTCAATCAAACAGGGTTGGAAGTAAAAATTGATTCTTATTAGACATAAGTGAAGAAGATAATATTCCATTCCCATCATTTCAGCTCTCTAGACGATTGTCATTACGAAATTATTACAATGAAATCGAGAAAATACTCACAAAACCATATGAAAAATTAATGTTAAAAGTAGCTTCTGCTATTGGTCTGCTAACAATTGAACTAGATAAGCTTAAAAAATTAATGCTAGCAAATTTCGTGGTCGCATATGCAATTATCAGACAACATCTTGTTCTAAAAAGTTTCACGTTAAATCAAATAAGCTTCGTATTAGGGTATATTGATGAAACAGAAAACGATTACAGTAATTTGGTGAATAAAACAGATTTGTATGAACGTGAAGTAGGAGATACTTTTGATTCATATACTTGGTTAAAGAAAAATGAGGTACTAACAGATAAACGATATAATGATACTTCGTCAGATGTTTATGACAAGTACAGAGATTTTATAGCTGATCCTGACAATAATAAGTTCCGTGAGTTTCTTGATTCGATTTTTGGTGCTAGAACTTTTGTCTTTGTATAAAATATTGTATAATGAAAAAACATATCATCGATTTCAATCACATTTCAGAAGAAACTCCAAAACAAGATGTTGAAGCATTAGTACAATATTATAAATTTTATCACAAAAACCTCTAGTGTGTAAAGGAATGTTATAAATACTACCGTAGAATACTTCGAGTAATATTATATTTGCCATTTTAATGACTAGCTCTCGTATAATCTCAAGTGGAGCATTATTAAATCCGTTTTTATTAATAATATCTGGTGTCGGTGTCTCTCTTTCAACAGCTTGTAAAAAGATTGAACCTAAACTTGAAAAAAAAAAATCTTGTAAAACAGCAAGTATCACTTAAAAAAAATTACTTGATCAGATACGATCTTATTTGCGAGGTGTAAAATATGATATGGACGATTTAATACGCGAGTTTCGTATTACTGACAGTATGTTAACGGATATCCTACCAATGAGAGTCAGCAAGTATGAAAAAGATTATCATAAAATATGGTTATAGTAGTAGATCATTCATCAACCATGTCATCGGATAATCTTTCCAATTTTGGGTGGGGGTGGGGTCTCCTCTCCAAGATCGAAACAAATTTCTGGCCACACCAATAAAATACTTTTAGTCTTATTTTGAGCTGAAGATGACTCCTTAATAAAATTATAAAATAGAGAGTTTTATAGGAGAATTCTCGGTTTGGTTTAGGATCCGCCTATTAGTTTACTACTCCGTTAGGTAACCACAAGGACAATTTAGGAGTTTAATTTAGTCAGCCTATTGACATAATTTAGCTTGTAAAGTTTTATGTGGATTTATTTCCACTGACTTTTAAGAGGGTTCTTACCTCGCTCATGGTTTCTTCACAACCAGCATGACAAGGAGAGATGTAGGTCTTTCTTCCTTCCACGCAGACGGGGAGGTAATTCGTGTTGGAACAGTCGCAATCCCGGAGTAAGGAATTATTACCACCACTTCAAAGAAGGAAATAACTTTCTTTCCACGTAAATATTCAACATAAAATGTTAAAAGCACTTCTACGACTGACAAATTACCATCTTTATTGATATCGTTTTTTAATGAAATGATAAATGAAGGAAATAAACTAAACATTAAATCTCATAAAAAGAAAAAAAAAGCATAATTCCGAAAAAAAGATTTGAGTCAAGTACTAACATAGATAACAATTAGGGCGCATTGTGTATATTCTAAATCCCCATGCCCCCACCCCACCCCACCACCACCCCACCATTACCACGGCCTGGGGAGAAAATGCATATAAAGGTAATGATAACACAAAATAACTGCTGCAATATGAAACTACAACAACCTAGCTGTATGTCAATATTGAACACAATACGGCAGAAAATATCCAAACACTGTGATATAGGTTGTGATACTTTTTTAATGCATACAAACAAATCAAACCAGTCTCACATTTATCCTTTACTTCCTCAGAGAGGACAAAACCGCCATTTTATTTTATTTATTTATTTTTTACATATTGTAAGGAGAGTTAGTTTAAATTACTCCTTTGGTCACGATACTGGTGTACACAGTTTGATTACCATGTTGCGATAATAAGAGGTAAAGAAACAAAAATTATATCACTTCGTTAGATTTACCTTTAATGTGTCTAAAGGATGACACAATGCAATCGATTCCAACCTCATTTTTGAGACCGATCAATAGGTTCAATAAGACTTACGCTGAATCCCTGCGAGAAAATAATCCTTGGACCGTCTACACTATCCGAACTGATTTTAAAACAATTAAAACGTTTTGATCATTCTCAAGTATTTTTTAATCACACTAAAAAACTTCTCTAAATAGTGGTGAGTTTATTGACCCATGTAAGTTACAATTTAGAAACACAAGTCACAGGATGGATTCCATGTTAGAGTCCACCCCCTCCCAGTCATCTGTCCTTTGACCGGTATACCTAGTTTTGTCTGTAACGAGCCGCAGTGGTGTAAATTGGCTATATTCCGACAGACGTAACCATTTTTCCCAATGGCTTTTGGGTAATCGCTTCAAAGAATGGCAACCAATAGTAAAAGTATAATTTCGGAAGGAGAGGTAAGGAACATTTCCATGGTAATGTCTGGATTTGTATCAGGGATCAATGGGATAAACGCCAGTATTGTTTTTGAACAATAACAAAACTCCCAGTGTAAGGCCCATCTATTCCACCATAGTCCTTTTCGATAAACTTAACAGCCAATTAATTATTTTGTTCCCTGAATTATACTTATTTGAATGAAAAGCATAGAAATTTACATTAGACTGTCAAAACCATACATATGCGGATGATCACAACCGAACATATAGTTGAATGCCGTCAAGATGGAACACATCAATCGGGTAAAGAAAATCAGTTTTAAACATCCGGTTCGCTTCAGGTACATGCGCTTAGTAAGGATACTGCCAACCATCGTACCAATAGAAGTTGCGAAAATTTTCTCACCTCCTATAAATGTTAAGGAAGATAATAATGCTTGTAAAACCATAAACCAGTCCATTTTGCGGTGCATGCTGGTTATCGTTTCAGAAACAAATCTGAATCTTTTTGTTACAAGTTTGGGTAAAATTTATTATTTCATTACCAACAGGAAGATTGTAATTAAAATAATCTCGAATAGCATACACTGACTTTGATGCATTAGCTTTAGAATGAGTATTCCTATATTTGTATATTTATGAATGAATTCCGGAAATGACCTTAAATTGGTTTGGTACACTGACAATAGCTACCAGAATGACAATGAAACTGACAGAAAATAGAAAGGAAGCATTAACAATTGGCACGTATATATGTGGAATTAATTCTTACGAAACCTCTGAGGCCAAAAGCACAGCCTTGAGGTATAGGAACTGCAGAAAGACGAGAAGGTCAACCAGAAAACAAAATATTAGAATAAATCATCTCCCAGAGGTAAAGGTAGAGGCACCCGAAGCCGTTAAAATTTTCGTACATGATGTTAATTTTTGGAATATAGTATTTCTGTCCTACGGCTTCTTTGTGTTCCAGATGTTTGCTGTGTGGATGAAAAGTCCTGTGCAGAACTTAACGATGTTCCATACTGGTATACGTTTGCGATAAACATATTTTGTTTACAGTATCCAGGAATAGTCTTGGGTTGGAAGTATTGCAACTTGAAAATTAGTGGAGTTAGTACTAGTATCACTGGATTTTTAATCAATCTAACTGTAGTAGTAGTAGTAGTCATTGTCGACGTCATTGTCCTTGTTATCGAGTCTGGCCTTTATATATGGTTTAAAAATTTATGTAACGTCGTTGGTCGTGTTTGACATTGCTAAAACATATATATGCAGTGAAGCATTAAATATTCAAAACTTCTTTAGATCAAAAAGTTTTATGATTCTTTTTTGTAAATTTTAACGAGGGTTATGGGAGCTTGTAAAATGACACACTTACCCGTAATTACATTTGCTTTCCAGGAAGGAAGAAAAAACTGGGTTTCCAAGTATTTGGGAGCAAAGGAACCCATTACCATAATCCCAAAAACGGTAATGATGCCATTCACACAGCTTAGGGTGAAGATGGGGATTTTAAACAATCGCAAAACGCTTTTGGGAAGATCTGTATAAACGAAAAATCTAATAAAGAATGGCATAATCGCTATTTGTAAACAAACACTTAAATTAGTCAAATAATCTAATATATAATATAGCGACAAAAAAAATATGACAATTCAAATAACATGCATGTGAGATAAATATGACTTAAAAATGTACAAAACACGAAAGCTTATTATTTCTAGAATATTTGTCGTTATCTTCCTAGAAAATGTGTGTACGTTGGGGGGGGGGGAGAGGCATTTTCTTCTAAGTTTGGATATATATATATATATATATATATATATATATATATATATATATATATATATATATATATATACTATCTCCGGCATTTTTACTTTAACGAATTCAGATCTTCATGCAAAAAGCTATCGAAAGTTACGAACAAACAAGTGTTGGCTGAGACTGGAGGTATGCACAATAATGAACCCCCAAACCTGTCTCCATGTCTACCTACCTTCCTGCATATACAGACATGCATACATACATACGTACGTACCTACATACATACATACCTACCTACCTACCTACATACATACATACATACATACATACATACATACATACATACATACATACATACATAATTACATACATACATACATACATACATACATACATACATAATTACATAATTACATACATACATACATACATACATACATACATACATGCATACATACATATCCATATTTACATTTAGATATTAATACCTATTTGATTTAGATGAAGAGGCCGCTCCTGTTCTGCTTTCGGTTCGGTTCCGTATGGTTCGGGATCTGAACCTCTCAACTTTGGAAAGCAGAAAAGAGGGAGAGAACTTAATATGCAACATCCTCCGAATACTAGGAATCCCAGCCACCAGGCACCGACCCACCGTGGATCAGTTAGGGTCAGGGATGTTTCTGTCGGAAAGAAAGGGAAAAAGGATTAAGTCGTCTGAAGATGAGACAGATACATAAACCAAAAACGCGTGGTTGGAAAGACAATATACATGGTCAACAGTCGAAACAAACCAAGGGCCAAAACTCTGTACAATATTTACAGAAGAAACTAAAATTCAAACTGGACATACTTCTTCTTTACAAGCAAATAAGACTGTAATAAATAATTTTTCCAATCCTGAGATACCTCAAAACTTATTGAATTTAGACAAATTCAGAACTCATTGACAGATTTGGATGAAAACAAAAACAGTTGTGATGAATAGACGTGGGTACCGTTATACGCTTCTTTCATAAAACATGGCGATGACATTACAAGAAAGGAAAGAATATTACTATTTTGAATGAAAAGAAAGTTACATCTTTGCAAGTGACTATATTGGTCTTTTTTTCTATCTATTTATTATTTACTTATTCCTTTATGTCATACAGATCGGTAAATTACTGTTTTTAGTCTCGTGTTTAAGGCCGAGGCAATTTGGGCAAGGTACGTTGCTCAACGACAGATCATGATAGCCCGCTGCGGATGATATGACGCCAGGATTGAAACCCGCACCCTTTCGGTTGCGTGTCAGGCACATTGACCACGGAACCACCGCGCGTCAAACCTCATGATAAATCTTAGACTCTACTTTGCCAAAAAAAACCACAATTTTATTTTATCATCTTTACTTGGATGTATTGGAAAAGATCAATTAAATTTTACTTGCCACATATGTTTTACAGAATTATATAAATACCTTTGAAACTACTAGACGATTATGATGCAGTTTCTTTGATAACACACACACACACACACACACACACACACACACACACACATTGCTCTTAGTAAAATCGACACAAGTATTACAAAGGATGTCCTACAATTTGCCGTAGCCAATGTGTTGGTAAGTTCAAAACATGAATACTCATAGCGGAGAGAAAGAGAGAGAGACATTTGATACCTTTTAAATCAGTAGGAATTTTGCTGAATAATCCCCCGATAACCAGTGCAAGAAATGGCCCGAAAATGGAAAACATAGATAGGATGCCTGTGCGAAATGATACAAAGAGGATACATTATATATTTGTGTGTTTCTCTATTGTTTTGTGGGGTTTTTTGTTTTGTTTTGTTTTGTTTCTACTGAGCTGCCGCGTGGCAGCAGGTCAAGCCTATTCATACCCTCTCCCTATAATATAATAAATGGATTGTTTACACTTAATTGGTATCTAATGAATATATGGAATATCTCAAATGGATAATTATTTAATGCTGAACTTATAAAACGAGTTGAATAATGTCCAGCTTTAGCGAACCTCGGTGAGCAAAAGCAGGACTTTATTCAGCGAGACACATATATATTAATTATTACACATTTTAGGTTCTGATTGTCACGTAGTTTTTTATTTGAATGCAAAGATTTATAGATAAGAATAAATAATTGAATTTACTCTGATTTCATTTGTTGCGCGTACAAAATAGTCCCAGATGCAGTTCCATATCTATTAACATTTGAAATAAGTATATATTTTTTTACAAATTATAAATCAAAGATCAATTGTACTTCGTAATAAATAGAACACCTGACACAGTCAACATCATTTTTCAACACAAAATGTCACACAGTTAGATTAGACGATCATGGTTCACACCGAATGTGTGTCGGTTCCACCTAAGAATTCCAGTTGTTGGATATTTATGTAAAGATTGCTAGATGCAGATTTAATGTCATGTGACCAGATATCTACATTATTTGCTTTGGAACAGTAGACATAGACACAATTTATAGAGAATTGGAATTCATACAGATGTTACCATTTTTTGTCCCACTCGCCTTTGGGCAATCAAATCGAAATATTGTGGCCAAATTTTTCATAGAAATAGTAAAAAAGAAAACATTCCGGAAGCGGGAGAGGGGGGCCGCCTAAGAAACAAATTCCCACGACCGCAACGATTGTTTTTCATATCAGGGACATATCGAATTTGTCGTCACTTTCTTCTTAATTTCAAAGAGATGAACTTAGCTTATACGTAGGTTCTGCAAATATAATTTTTTCAAATACACAAACACAGAGAGAGAGAGAGAGAGAGAGAGAGAGAGAGAGAGAGAGAGAGAGAGCTAGCTCTCAATTAATTATGAGCAAGTAAATGACTATTAATTTTGTTTAGAAAAAATTGCTTGTAGACGACAAAGGCAATCACTGATTTCATCTGTATTAACGGCAGCTTACAAAAAACGTCAAGTTTTTGCTTTCTGGTTTCACTGTATACTGCTTGTAGTTATGTAGGGGATCCATATTGTTACTTACCTACGTAAAAACCAGTCTTAGATCTTTCCGTATTGTTGTCCACGTGTATTGTCTGCAAAGCTTGCCTCGGTGATTGGGCTACCCCTTGAATCGCCAAAACAACGGCCATGAGAGCATATAGCCATGTAGAAGACCTATTCGAAACTTCTGTGGACTCAGATCTACACGTGAAACCGAGAGGTTCCGAAAGTTCACTTTCGTTGTAATGAACACAAAGATTGGTCTTATGGTTCCTAGATGAATTGGTAATGGCAGAATGGTTCTCCACTGGAGCATCAGAAACGAAAAGCTTTGGTAGTGCAAGAAGTATACCAGAGACACCGATTGTGAGGATAGAAACTGCCAGAATTCTCGGAATATGATACCTACAATTAAAATCAGTTGCCTTAGAGAGCTGTCCCCTTGACTTCAGCTGTATCCATGCCAATAAATGTCGCAGTTAGCTATATTTACAATTATTAGTTACAATATGCAAATATTAAATAAAAATGCGTAACTGATCTGTATTCACAAACCATTTAAACGTTTTGTTAGAGGCATAGCTTGTCATTTATCATACAGGTAGTATTCATAGCAAGATCAGATAAACCCATAACAAAGTACAAACTTCGTTCTATTTTGTGGTGCTACTACAAGCCTTCAAATGATTTCTTGTATCAACATTCTGTTTAAACTTTGTTCAAAGACAAAATTCTCGCACGAACCCGATTCAAATAAGAAAAGGAAAATATATTTTCAAAACTTTGAAAGTTTATAGCAGCCGATTTACGATCAACTGAATGCATACTTTAATTCAATAGAAACGAATATATGCACATTCATCAAGAAATATTGAGAAATCGTTCTTATACAGTTTTAGAAAAATAAAACTATAAAAAAAAATATCGAAAAAGAAAGTAGCCCTGAATTAAGATAGCTCTCCCTATTACATCAGATGCATAGTATAGTCTCGTCATTGTAGATAACACACATTACCTTCTCGTCATTATAGATAACACACATTACATACTCGTCATTATAGCTAACACACATTACCTTCTCGTCATTATAGCTAATACACATTACCTTCTCGTCATTATAGCAAACACACATTACCTTCTCGTCATTATTGCTAACACACACATTACCTTCTCGTCATTATAGCTAACACACATTACCTTCTCGTCATAGCAAACACACATTGCCTTCTCGTCATTATAGCTAACACACATTACCTTCTCGTCATTATAGCTAACAAACATTACCTTCTCGTCATTATAGCTAACACACATTACCTTCTCGTCATTATAGCAAACACACATTACCTCCTCGTCATTATAGGTAACACACATTACCTTCTCGTCATTATAGCAAACACACATTACCTTCTCGTCATTATAGATAACACACATTACCTTCTCGTCATAATAGCTAACACACATTACTTTCTCGTCATTACAGCAAACACATATTACCTTCTCGTCATTATAGCTACCACACATTACCTTCTCGTCATTATAGCTACCACACATTACCTTTTCGTCATTATAACTAACACACATTGCATACTCGTCGTTACAGTTAACACACATTACATACTCGTCTTTACATCTAACACACATTACATAATCATTACAGCTAAGACACATTACATCCTCGTCATTACAGCCAACATACATTATCTTCTCGTCATTACAGTTAACAGACAATACATTCTCGTCATTGCAGCTAATACACATTTCCTTCTCGTCACTGTAGCTAACACATATTACCTTCTCATCATTACAGCTAAAACAAATTTCATTCTCGTCATTACAGCTAACACACATTATATCCTCGTCATTACGGCTAACAGACATACACAATTTTATCATTGCAACGAATGCATACTACATTCTCCACGTTTCAGAGTATTTACAACAACTCTGATATATAGTGATCATTACGTAATTGTTGTGTAATGATAAAAAGGGCCGTACAACTTAGAATAAATTCTGAATTTAGCTAGACTCGTATATATTTCTCTAGTAATGTGGTAGCTTGCATTAAAGCCAGTCATATTGTTAGCTAAACTGGATAGAGACTGTTACAAGTCATCAGGTG
>JAECUM010025371.1:0-34433 GCA_016617855.1 Megalonaias nervosa | reverse complement strand
CTCTCTCTCTCTCTCTCTCTCTCTCTCTCTCTCTCTCTCTCTCTCTCTCTCGTGACCATCGTAGCAAGATACGGAATTTTAATCTATGAAATGACGAACGTAGAGCATTTGCGTTTGTGTTATTCCACGATATCTCTGGACTTACGAATGATGATAAAAGTTAAGTCAAACCGACCAAAGGATGAGAGAGAGAGAGAGAGAGAGAGAGAGAGAGAGAGAGAGAGAGAGAGAGAGAGAGAGAGAGAGAGATTATGGTCGATTGTACTGTTGCTAAAGCAGAATAATGGCTTAGATCAACTGTAAATATATTAAAATATTTTAATTACCTCTTGTTGGTTCGTCAGTTGGCTTCGTTTCTATTCCACATTAATTTCCATGCGCCGGTATGTGAAAGGCGTAGCTATCCAAGTGTTGCTAGTGCACTACTTTTATCATTAAAACCATCTTTCATGTTTAAATCGTAAGTGCGTGTTATATTGATTTAATCAATATGGAGAAAAATAGAAACCAAGAAAAGAAAACAATCAACTTATCAATATGCAGAGGTGATTGCAAATAGCCACTCAAGGCATATTACTACTTTTTGTAGCGGACACACTCGGGGATGAGAGTTCATTCACTAGGTCAATACACGGCTGCCTGTTGTAAATCTGAACTCCGTTCAAAGGGCAAATATATGTATTTGTATGTGATATAAATAAAATATATGTACAGTATGTACGCTGTATCAATGATATACCACTCGCTGTATAAATTTTTCATTAAAAGGAAACTCAGCAAGCTTCGTTTCCTTTTAATGAAAAATGTATACATCTCGTGGTATATCATTGATACAGCGTACATACTATACATATATTCTATACATACGTACATACATACATACATACATACATACATACATACATATAGTGAAAAGCAGTAATGACGTAGTCTTGGATTGGGTAAACAATGTGCATTGTGTTGTTATATTTCCTGTGTCAGTAGCCCCAAGGATCAATGATAAATATCATTTCTCTAGATTGAGTTTATGAAATAACAAGGAATGTTTGCCTTATTCCGTTATTAGTCTGTTTGTTGTGTCGTCTAGGGAAATTATCTAGCCAGACTATTCTATCAAAATTTTATTGAACATATGTGAGCACCGTGTTGTTAGTGTTACATTTACTAAGTTATTTACACGCCATTCCATATTGGATATAATTTCTTCAATAAGTCGCTTAAACCTTTTCTTAGGCTATAAATTTTCATAAAAAACATATGCCACGATTTAAATGCACGCAACAAGAATATACACTGGAACACAGTCCTGGGGATTCTTCATCATGTTAGCGGATACACACTGCAATCAGAGTCCTGGGGATTCTTATTACGTTAATGAATACACACTGCAATTAGACTTCTAGGGATTCTTCATCATGTTAGTGGATACACACTGCAAACACAGTCCTAGGGATTCTTCATCATGTTAGCGGATACACACTGCAATCAGAGTCCTGGGGATTCTTATTACGTTAATGAATACACACTGCAATTAGACTTCTAGGGATTCTTCATCATGTTAGTGGATACACACTGCAAACACAGTCCTTGGGATTCTTCATCATGTTAGCGGATACACACTGCAATCAGAGTCCTGGGGATTCTTATTACGTTAATGAATACACACTGCAATTAGACTTCTAGGGATTCTTCATCGTGTTAGCGGATACACACTGCTACTGCAATCTCCTGGGGATTCTATACACATCAATCATCAGTCCTAGGGATTAATGAATACACACTGCGTAGGGATTCTTCATCATGTTAGTGGATACACACTGCTGTCCTAGGGATTTTTCATTAGGTTAAGATACACACTGCAATCAGAGTCCTGGGGATTCTTATTACGTTAATGAATACACACTGCAATTAGACTTCTAGGGATTCTTCATCGTGTTAGCGGATACACACTGCAATCAGAGTCTTGGGGATTTTTCATTAGATTAATGAATATACACACTGCAATCACAGTCCTAGGGATTTTTCGTGATGTTAGTGGATACACACTGCAATTAGAGTCCTAGGGATGTTAGTGGATTTGCAATTAGAGTCCTATTTTTCATTAGGTTAAATATACACACTGCAATCACAGTCCTAGAGATTCTTCATCATGTTAGTGGATACACACTGCAATCAGAGTCCTAGGGATTCTTCATTAGGTTAATGAATACACACTGCAATTAGTGTCCTAGGGATTCTTCATCATGTTAGTGGCTACACACTGCAATTAGTGTCCTAGAGATTCTTTATTAGGTTAATGGACACACACTGTAATTGCAGTCCTAGGGATTCTTCATTATGTTAGTGGATACACGCTGTAATTAGAGTCCAAAGAATTCTTCATTTGGTTAGTTGATGCACACTACAATTGCAGGCCTAAGGATTTTTCATTATGCTAGGGAGTCTTCATTAGGTTAATGAATACTCACTGCAATTACAGTTCTAAGTCCTTCTGTTTTGGTATATCTATGTTATATCTTGAATGTTTGGTCCATGAAAGTATATTATAATAAGCTATAAATAGGTTGTTTATTTGAGTTTGTGTTCTATATAATAAACATGTTTGTTGTATTTTCCCACTGGATGATTAAGTCATATGGGTTGTGTTGTGGATGATTAAGTCAAATGGGTTGTGTTGTGGATGATTAAGTCAAATGGGTTGTGTTGTGGATGATAAAGTCAAATGGGTTGTGTTGTGGATGATTAAGTCAAATGGGTTGTGTTGCGACATAAGTTGGGTCGCAGGTATGGGGCCTGAAAGTCGTAATTGAGTCGTGGATATGTTTGTAATAAAGAATCGATCCATTCCTAATTCCTATTTCCTAGTATTTTTCTTGCTTCAGTATCAGTCTGCGGATGTATTTAATGCTGTGTTTAGATTTTTTTGAGAGGAATCATTTATTTAAAGTATTTATTTGAATTACAATGTACTCGTATGACGATCTTGACCAAAGCAACGTTTCGGGATTACTGTACTGTAAATTCCTCTTACGTTTTCATGTTATAGCTAGGAGAATTAAATTATCTGTAAAGTTTTACAAAACTTGTTGGTTCTGCTTTGTTCTGTTGCTTAGTTTAAAACCATATATTAGTAACACTTCACATAGGTTAGTACAAACATTTGTTGTTATTCGTCCTTCGGGTTCGAAGAAGACCATGACATTATTAACTGGTTTGGATTCGATGTGTACATGAATGGCTGACCAAGCGAATTTGTTCTCTGAATTATCTGTTGCACACTTGACAGGAAGTGCCGTTTTGATTTGCTTAAGCAATAGAGGACGTGATGCATTTCTGAGCTTTCCGCTGCTCGCATGCTTGCAATCCCGCTACCAACCTCTTCCGTTCAATGTCTTTAGCTTCAGTTTGGATGAGACTCCGCCAGTTTGAACGACACTGTATGCGATCTTCCTTCCCAAGGCTTAGGATAAATGTTGACGTGTTTCAGGGATGACTTGAGGGAATCGTTGAAGCATTTCCTTCTGACCATCTTGATATCGGTTTCTATCCTTCAGCTCGCCGTAGAAGATCTGTTTCTTTACTTGCTCGTCTGACATTCTGGTGACGCGGCCAGCCTATCTCAATTGTGATTTCATCAACAAAATATGGATACTTGGAATACCTGCTCCTGTCAGAACTTCAGTGCCTTGGTCCCCGTCCTGCCATCTTATACTTATCAGTTTCCTCAGGCAGACGATGTGCAATTGATTCATTTAAAATATACCGAAGTTGCATTTTCACTATACAAAGGGAGAAGTTAATCTATTTATACCCTAGCCCAGATTTTCAAGTTTATATGTCTCATGGAAATATGCATATTAAATGTTTATATATTATATCTGAAATAAAATTTATTCGGGTTTCGTTTGTGCGTACAGTGTTATTCGATAGTGGTTTATTTACATTACACACTATTTCAGTATAGTGAATTCGGTTCACTCTATGCTGCACGAGCAAAGTGCTTATGATGAGAAAACCGATATACCTTGAGCTCAGTGACCGTAGATTGCACCACAGCCAGAGTATGACTAAAAGTATAATTCTATATGTACAACCTGAAGTGTCTTTTGTAAGTGGTTCACTTTACGGAGCAAATCCCCAGCAGTAGAGGTACGCCAATTATAAAATTGTATTCTTTTCCTGTCCGTATTATAGGATAGAATTGTTTTATTGTTCTATTATTTATTCTGAATTTTAGATAGTTCCGACATATTCATGTAATACTATGTTATTAGATTTATTATAGTCTGTTTTCAAGTTCACCTGTGCATAACGGAACAGAAATATTGTATTCGCATAAATGTTGCATGTATGAAGGGACGAGAGAATGTTAGTTCTACAAGTTATGTAAGATTCTGTCAGATGCAGATTCGCATACGAACCTGATTGTGACAATCTTGTACAGTAGTCCCGATGAAAATTTACTATAAAATAGTCATCTCCACGTACGCGCATGCATCACGTACGTCATTGCATTTTATACAATACCGTGTCGCATATACTACATGGCTATAGGCATTATACTTTCAGCAGTTTGGGCAGCCGTTGTAGAGCGGACACAAAGTGCTTCTTAGCTCTAAAGCTGTTGGAGATGTCGGAGTCTACCAAGTCTGTTGGGCTGTCTGCTAGACAGTCCGGCAGCTGTAGAGCTACTGGTGCTCCCCGTGTTTGAACTTTGATACGTATGTATTGGAGCTGTAATGTTTGTTGGAGCTGTGCTGTCTATGATCTGTTCGAACTGTGCCTTGTCTGTGCTGTGTGTTTGCACTGTGTGTTGGAGCTGTTGGGTCAGACGTTGTTTGTTTGAAGACCATGTTTGTTTCTCGGCTGTAGAGCTTTCTGAGATGGGATCCATCAGGTCTGTTTTGGCTGTTATTGTTAAGCAGTTTGACAGCTAAGAGTTGTTTTATTGTGTTGGAAGTTTGTGTGTGTGTGTGTGGGGGGGGGGCAGCTGTAGAGCTGTTGGTGCTGTCTGTTTTGATGTCAACTGTAGACTGTCTGTGTTGGAGTTGTGCTGTGTGTTTGCACTATGTGTTGGAGTTGCGGTTTTAGCCGTGTTGCTAATTTGGATACTGTGTGACTTGGTATGTACCTGGTGTGCTGCTGTCGGTATTGACGTTGGCTCGGAGGAAGATATTGATTATCCCACGCTAGGGGACCAAAGCTCTGGGACCAACGGGTTGCAGGGAACAAAGGGATCAAAAGAATCCTTAGGCAGACTGAGAGGGGCGGATCATTCATGGTGATTCCTCCATCATCCGACAGCGGTAGGACTGATATACGTTGTGGTCGTCAACTGAATGCCACAAGGAATCTCCCTCCTTTGGGTTATTTATCATTATCACTAAGTGTAAACCATCATTATCACTATTTGAGTGAAAACCATCATTATCACTATTTAAGTGAAAACCATCATTACCACTATTTGAGTGAAAATCATCCGTATCACTATTTGAGTGAAAATCATCAGTATCACTATCTGAGTGAAAATCATCAGTATCACTATTTGAGTGAAAATTATCAGTATCACTATTTGAGTGAAAATTATCAGTATCACTATTTGAGTGAAAATCATCAGTATCACTATTTGAGTGAAAATCATCAGTATCACTATTTGAATGAAAATTATCAGTATCACTATCTGAGCAAAAACCATCACTATCTGAGTGAAAAATCATCATTATCATTATTTGTGTGAGAATTTGAAAATCTTTGCTATCATTATTTTTTGAAAATCATCATTATCGATATTTCGAGTGAAAATCATGACCATTATTTGATTAATTAATCGTTGTACTTGTAATTTCCAGTCATTGGTCATCCATGTTGATAGATCCATCAATCATATTAGTTTAATTTCTATTCATTCATTCTTGTTTTAAGTTAATGTTATGATTCTTACCAGTTATGAACAATATCATTTTTTTTTTATATCAGCTGCCTAACTCGGTCCGCATCATTGTGTTACTTCCGTTGGTGGAATTTATGCGCACGAGTTTGGTGTCAGAATTTAAAATATTTAATAAGTGTAAAAAAGCAAGTGATCGCTCTTAGTGTCTTCATTATTATCTGACTCCAACCCAGTTTATCTTGTTGTAATGCGTAATACTTATCTCAACTTCAACCACAAAAATAGAGCAACATCTGCACCCATCCACTATAACCAATCAGTGTAACATCTGCACCCATCCACTATAACCAGTGTAACATCTGCACCCATCCACTATAACCAATCAGTTAATTATCTGCACCCATTCACTATAACCAATCAGTGTAAGATCTGCACTCAATCACTATAACAATTAGCATAACTTCTGCACACAATCACTGTACTAATCACAATCACTGTAACAATAAGTATAACTTTTGCACAAACTACTGTAACAATCAGTGTAATGTTTGTACTCAGCACTCAGCCGCTGTAATAATCAAGAAAACCCTTTGTACTCAGCAGAACAACAGGGTACCATCTGCACCAAAACACAATAACAATTCGTATAGCATCTATAACATTTAATGAAACGTCTACACTGAACTATTATTACAATTTGTGCAACGTCTGCGTTTTAACACTGTAACAGTGTAACATCTGCACTCAACCACTATACTCATCAGTGTAACATCTGCAGTTAACCATTATAACAAACAGTGTAACATTTGCACTCAACTACTGTATTAATCAGTGTAACAACCGCAATCAACAGCTAAAATAGTGTATCAACTGCACTCAGCCACTATAACAATCTGTTTAACCTCTGTAATCAACCACTTTCACAATCAGTGTAACATCTGCGATCAACCTCTATAACAATCAGAATAGCATCTGTAACCAACCAAATCTCAAACAGTATAACATTTGCAATCAACCAGTATAACAAAATGTAACGTCTGCAATCAACCACTATAACATTCAGTGTAACGTCTGCAATCAATCACTGTATCAAAGAATGTAATATCATTAATCAGCCACTATTAGTGTAACATTGCAATCAACCACTCTATTAATCAGTGTAGCATAGCAATCAACCATTATAACAGAGTAGCATATGCACTCAACAATTACAACAATAAATATAACGTCTGCCCGGAGCCACCATAACAATCAGTGGAACGACTGCAATCGACCACTCAAATAATCAATGTATCATCTGCACTCAGCCACAATAACAATTTGTATTAAAAAAATGCACTCAGCATCAATAACAATAAATATAACAATAGCATTCAACCACACAAACACTATAATAATCATTGTAACATAGGCATTAAATCTTTGTAACAATCACGATGCCTTCCGCACTCAGTTGGCATAACAATTAGGGTAAAATCGTCACACAAATAACAGGTGTGAAGAAACATTTTCATGCATTAAGATGGCATAATTTCGTTAACAACGTGTGTGCATGTTTATGTGAGAGGAAAAAAGAGGAAAATAATTCGCATGATATGCAGCGTTTGATTCAAAGAGAAATCATTGCAATAGTTAGACACAGACTAATAACAGTACAACTTGCCAATATTTACTGTAAATTTATGTCCCCAAGATAATATCCTCACCTGCCGGCAATTTTTAAATGATGACTTTTGATAAACTATTAATAGAATCGTGCAAAAAGAATCCAAAGTTATATTTTATTCACTTTAAAGTCATTTTGAATTTCTGAAACCCAATGTATCGATTATTACATTTCCTCCTCAAACTGCAAAATGTTGCTACCTAGTGCTATATAGCTTTCTAGATGTATTGCCATCGAGAGAATAATAAAAGAACAACATTTTATGGTTTCCTAAACCAACCTCATCTGGTGATCCTTAAATGAAAATCATTGAGTAGATCACTATCTCTCCAATGACATTAAACTACTATGCTCCTGGAACCTTTACTATTCATTACAATAGATTTGTTACAAATTCTCAAGAGAATTATTAAATGGAAACAAGATTTATTACACATTTCATTGTTTGAATAGCTCCGGAGGACATAAATGTTATTCCAATTGATCCAGTGATCGTTTGTTCAGGTTGCTTTAAATGGCAATGTTTTGCTAAATGAATAAAACAATCAAGCCATGATTCTTGGCCCGGAAGAACGAAAATTTGTTTTGAGTATTTATTTGCAATTAACCATTAACATTTGAATTTTGTAAGAAAATGAATTGATATGACATGATGATAAACAGGTTTTAAATGCAGAAAACAAGACTGGGAAGGGAATTCATAAATCATATCTATCTATCTATGTGTGTGTGTGTGTGTGTGTGTGTGTGTGTGTGTGTGTGTGTGTGTGTGTGCGCCCAAGTGTACCAAACAGGCCATGCAAACTGTTGTGCTCAACATGGGTGTACATCTTTAAAGTTAAGTCATAAACTTCGTATCTTACCGAAGAGCACGTGGGACCCGGCCATCAAGTTTCGATGAGAAATCATATTTACTAATCCTATCTGTAGTGTGAGGTTCACGCTTACTGGCTAGTTTGCGAATTTTGGATTGAAATCTACCCCTATGTTTCATCAGTTTCACGAGTTAAACCATGACAATCAAGCTAATGGAGCAGCTCCTTAACTCTGTACCTTCAAACAATATCTGGATCACCAGATATGTCCGCTGTTTGGGATTGCACATTATTGCATAACAACGGTGAGTATGTCGGAGCACAAAACAAGATCGCAAATTTGTACAGATTATATAGTATATTTTGGCTTTGATAACTCGGAAACAGTAGATTGGATTTATTTAATATTTTCAAATAGCTTCTGCTGAAGAAGAATTGAGGCTTTTAAATTAAAGTCTTTACAATTTAATGATTATTCTATAGTTACGGTTATGCACATTAAGGTGGGTGGTTCTAAAGGCACATATTAGAACTATAAATTACTAATAACCATTTCAATCAAAAGATCCCAAAAGTATTTGTAAAGCATAGGGCAAATACGCTTACAGAAATCCTAACTAATAAATGAATATGATGGGCTTTGCAACATTAATTAGTCAAACTGAAAAAAAATTCGGAAGTATATATGAGATAAATCCAATGCCATTATATAACGTCATGACTTCGATTCTGTACTGCATTGATATAAAAGAGTTCAACACTAATTTCTTAACCATCTTAGAAATGGGATCACTAATTTGATTTTGAAACTTATAGGACCTAGAAGTCTTTATTACAATTCGTTTCTTCCTTCGGAATCCATTATCTTTAGGGATTTGTCAAAGGGATTCCATCAACAACTTGAAACTTGTATTAAATATTCGTTACATTTGTGTCCCCAGATCTTTTCATTGGTGTAGAAGTTAATATCAAATTCTTCATGTTTTACTTAAGGAAACTTGGTGTTGACTTAATCAACATTTACTTACAAAGAATATTATTGGTTCATTTCTTATAAACGTCGACTTTTACAAAGTATGTATTTTTCTTTCCTGATTTTCTTTCTTGCGTTTACTAGCAAGAACAACGCATAGAGCTGTTGAATGCCTTATACCATATGACAATTCAAATAGCTTCTTGTATGGTGATATAACGATTACATATGAAGTAAACTTTCGTATATTGGATGTCGTTCAAACATTTACTGGAAAGTGAAAAACCATAAACATGCATCCCTATTGCTAACAGAAGTGCACTTTTCGTTGTCATAAGCGGCAGTTCCGTTTATCAAATGATTAATTATTGCTTCTGCAACGACTCGCTCTACAAGGAAGTACTGTTCACTGTTAATCTCGCTTTTCTTCCATTCTTTTTTCTTCCCCTTTGTTTCCTACGTAATTTCTCAGCTTAATATACAAGGTCATACACATTTAAATATACAGTTTCACCTTTTATCTTCTTTCTTGTACCTTAGTTTTCATCTTTATATTTTGTAGCTCAGTGACAATGTTAACTAAGACTTTTTAAAAACAAATTAATGTATACTATTAATGAATTTGGCACTTGGCGTTTAATTAAAGCTATTGTACTACCATCGTATACGTAACCAGGGCTGGGCATAGATATATGCTGTGCAGTTGTCATCGGTCTGCAAGCTGATTCTTAAAACTTTAAAAAAAAAAAAAAAACGTACAATGCATCTCAGTGGATTTAACCTGCAGTCACAAGCAAGTGGAAGTTTGCCTTACTTCTCAAACGGACCAGTAAGCGACCTTTCTTTGTTACGCTTTGCATATAGACGCTCTACTTCATGCACATTCGAGGAAAAATTTCCGACTAGCAGTAAGTAATACATTCGATTCTATACAGACAGCTCATAATCTATTGTACAATGAAACTCTCTATGTTTTCATTTAATACAAGAAATTATTGAGGCATGAAACTTAGTGATAATTTAAGCATGTACTTTTAAGAAAACGAAAATTCGGTCTCATTTCATTATGCAGAGTAGATTTTCCATCTTAGTACATGTAGCTATTGCCAATGAGAATACGTGCAAACAATGTTTGATAGCTGTGATTTAATCTAGAAAGATTTACGTTGCTGGGCAAATAAATAATTTTTATTAGTGAAGCACACGTTTTTATAACTAAAGTAAATCTTCACAAAATCAGTCATAGCACATGAAAAACTGAAACAATCTTCATTTGTAAGTCGTCGCACATATAAAATAAAATATTTGTCTCACTTCATCAGTATTAATCGATAGAAGTTGCCGAATGTTTAAACATTATGTTCAAGCAAATCGTTGCCTTATGATAAACTTGTCTCGAGACGAGTTACAGTCGACACGCTGGTAGAGTAAAGAGCTGTTACCAATATGTTTGTTTCACTACCACAGCAGTAAATTCAGCATACAGTCAGTGTCTTATGTATTTCAAACATATGCTTTCTGAATTACATAAAGGTATGAACGATGATTTCTAAAAGTGTTTGAGTTCACACAACTTAAATACGATTAAAGTGAAATGAATATCTGCCTTATTTTGGTTTACACGTATTTATTTCTTAATTTCTATGAATAAAGGTCAAAACCAATGTACATTTAGAAATGAAGGACAAGACCGGAAGTCTACTTCTACTCTTTTATCAATATAAACTGTGCTTTATTAACGACACTCAGAAGAAAAAGTCCGTTCACGTTTCATATGAGGCAATGAGAAACTGTAAGGAAAAAGTTGTTTATCTGGAGCGTCAAATCAAACGTTGTTAGAGAATTGGTGTCAGTGATTTATATGAACAAATATTCTAAACAGTTCAAGAAAAATCAACATTCTAAACAGTGATATTTATTGGAAAATTAGTGTTTTAAAAGAAAGCCAGCTTCACACACGTGTCTGTTTGGAGACAGTTGCAAAAGTATTACAAAATAATTAAGAGATTATCCACCGGGAATATTTTCTTAGCCAGTTTTGCAACAAGTCCCTGGGAATATGCTGATTAAAATGGAACAAAAGCAAATCTCCTCGCCGTTGGCAGAGCAAAGTAGCGGTCAGTACATTGCTTACAATGGGGATTGTGGGAGTAAAATATTTAGGCAGACAAATTTCAAAGAATACGAGTATTTAGTTTTCGCGTTGTTTAGGAAATGTTTTGATTATTTGATTTCATCCGGCAAGGTCCAAGAGATAAATGACATTGAAACCTCACGGTATTTTCCACTCATACGCCATTTATTGTGGAAAATAATGGGCTTTACCTCCACGAACTGCCAAAAGTTCACAGAGTAACTGACGTCAAAGTGTATATATATATATATATATATATATATATATATATATATATATATATATATATATATATATACGATTAGATAATAAGTATTTTTGTATTGTCATATATCAGTACCTTAAAACATACATTCCATATTAAATTAAGTACAATACTAATATCCAACAAATTTTGAAAGATTACCTATGTATTGTTACGTATAGAAATCTGTCAAAATAACTAAATGGACTGAACTGTAAATAGTTGGACATAAAATCGTACTATTGCAAATGCTCTCAGTAAAAGATGTTAAGAACTCCAATTATTTGGTTGTATTTTGAGATAAAGCTACTAAAAAACGAACTTAAATACGAACAATTTCCTTTTACACTGGTTTATATACCTACAAAAAGAAAATTCCATTTTTCGACTTTTGATATGGAAACATGTATCGCCTGCTAGAGTGTTCCGATTTGTATTACTATAGTACGAAAATCTGGAACTACTTTCTTGTTATGACGTAACAGAATTCTCTTGACACCATGTATAAGGCCCAATTCATCGTGATTTGTGAACTGAACGACTTCATTAAAATCGGTATACAATGCCAATCCTTTTTAAACCAAAAATGGATTAACATCAACTCACGCAGCTTCCATAAATTATACAACTTCAATGAAAACCTAGCACTATTTTTTATGTATTTAATATTCAACCCGAAATTTATATAACAGATCGTCTGTTATACTCTCTAGCATCTGGACAGGAATGCTTTTTTATCTATTTTTCAAGTCAAGTTATCTCTTCAGTAAAGAAGGCCAGATATGATACAATGAGTGAATAAAGAAGACCAGATGTGTTCAGATGAGTAAGTAAGGAAGGCCAGATGTGCTTAAATGAGTGGATAGAGAATGCCTGCTGCGCTAAAATGAGTAAAGAAGACCAGATGTACTAAAATTAGTGAGTTTGTTACTCTCTATTTGGAACATTGCTAATCCGTGACTTGGAATAGTCGAACGCTTATTAGATGAAAATGTTCTCACACTTTTGTATACAAATGGCTCGGACCGCCAGTGACGTTTTTACCCATCTCTTTCGTATGAACCAATGCTAGCATATCAACACAGCAGAAACAAACAAAAGGTACGGAATATAAGTTATCAAGGAGGAAATAACCCAACAGACTACTTCAAGTACCAAACTGGAATGCAATTGAAAGAAGCTGTAAGAAAAAGACAGGGACAATCGCCTCGATGCTGCAAAACCACTTTGGTATCTCTACACTACGTTCCTACTCTAACTCTTCCTTTCTTCCACATTTTTATTAGGTAAAAGTGCAAATGTACCAAAACTATCATACTCATGTTAGGGACAAACTTGGGAATAAAATAGCAAAACTTCAGCATCGATTCTGTTGCATTTTCTGGAAATAGTAGCTTTTAAAAGAAAGGACTAGAATGTTTAGTGCCGTAGACTGTCTGGAAGAGGCAGAATCTTACATATTTCATCCTAAACAAAAGCCCACAGTCTTAGTTCATTACATATTATTGTTTGCTTTGCCTTTACGGCTGATTGCCATTGAAAGTAAACAAACTTTACTGCACTGCAAATCTGCATTAAAAAACATAGCAAATATCGTATTGATTTTCTTAGGAATACAGTATCATGCAATAACGGTTGATCCGCTGAATTATTGTAGTGATAACCGTCGACAAATAAGGTACGAATTTTAAAGAGAAAAAAATATATCCACATAACGGCGCTTATCTGCCGCTGAACAAAATATGTTTCAAAATACAATTACATTTGATCGGGGAGTGTGAGTTAGAACCACCTTGGTGACTACTGAATAGAAAGCAGACTAGACCGGGAGAGGGCATATTGAATATAATGAACAGAACAGTAAAGCAACATCACTAGAAGCAAACACTCAGAAGCCTTATCACTGAAAACAGTTTTCTCGTCATCGAATTCCATTATATTGCCCATCCAGTCATATAATGCATATCGAAGTCATAGCTCCTCTAAACTGTATTTTCTTGAGTTGCTTCAACATAGATACACATCACCATCGAATGTCTGACTCCAATACATAGAACAGGTCACAACCACTTGAAAAAAAATCACTCTGAATCCATTATGAAAATCAGGTCACAATCCGCCACGAAGGAGAAAAAAGCACGCTGTTAGGAAGAATACAAACTTACATCTTACTGGAATCCACCTTACTGATATTCATCAATGTATTGCCCACAGTAGTCATAACTGTGAAGATATTAACATATTGGCCACAGTATTCATAACTATGTAGACATTAACGTATTGGCCACAAGATTAATAATTATGCAGACGTTAACGTATTGGGCACAGTATTCATAACTATGCAGACATTAACGTACTAGCCACAGTGTTAATAACTATGCAGACATTAACGTATTGGCCACAGTGTTCATAACTATATAGACATTAACGTATTTGCCACAGGATTAATAACTATGCAAACATTAACGTATTGGCCACAATGTTTAAGGCTATGCATGTGCTTCGAAACAGATGCACCAAAATGTCTAACTTTCTAAAAGTGTCCCCACCTTCAATTCAGATTAAAGTCACCATAAGAAGATGGCAAACCCCTTCTATTCCAGCTCCACTTTCTCCGTATCACCAATACCTACGTATATCAACATCAGGAACATTTCTAAATGAAAAGTAATTAAATTAAATGACAATGACAGCGAGTAGATGTACACGTATGAAACATTAAATCATTTCTCATTATGCAAAATTAGAGTTATAATATTGTTACGCTATAAAATGTAATTCCATAATTTAATTATTTACATACCTGGATAATTGGGCTATAAAACGAAAGAATTTAATGATTTACATACCTGTATTATTAGGCTATAAAATGTAATTCCATAATTTATTAATTTACATAACTAGATGTATTACGCTATAAAATGTAGTTCCTTAATTTAATTATTTACATACCTGGATAATTACGCTATCAAATGTGATTCCATACTTAATTAGTTACTTACCGGAATAATCCGAATAACTGTGATATGAATGAAATATTGTATATTCTATATTTGATGATTGTTTCAGACACATACTAAAAGCAGCATCCATATCGTATACTGATAGAGTAATTTCAGTTTACGATTTGACAATGCAGCTCAAGACGATCTAGTTTTTACTGTGCGCATATTATACTGATGACACACGTATAGCATACATCTATAACCCTGATACAAGTAATATAATTTTCTGGTTTGCATTCCAGTGAACAAGCCAATTAATCTAATTGTAACAAACAGTTTTTCATCTACACATGTAACGAAGATTGAGACCAGAAAAATGGTTAAACCCCAGTACGATGCAGTCGTTTGAAACAATCTTAACTGTGGTAAATTGGATATAACTACTGTAAATCAATGTAACATCTGGAAAGAGCCCGTATCAAAGCAGTCAATCTTGTTTATTTAATCATTTTAGAAAATTCTGTTTATTTCCATCACTGACAGCCTCGCGTCTCATCTAATAAATCAATATGTTAGTAAAAAAAATAAATATCGCACTGTGCTGAAATATTTCCCTTACCGAATACATTAATTAGAATTTTCATCAGAATTAGGACGTTACTGGATTGTAATAAGAGGTTTTGACCCTTCTACCGAGAGAGACGTACTCTTCATTTGGATGTGCTAAAGTACTCTTATTCGCGCTCTTAGCTTGAATGTGCTAAAGTGCTCTTATTCGCACTCTTAGCTTGAATGTGCTAAAGTACTCTTATTCGCACTCTTAGCTTGAATGTGCTAAAGTACTCTTATTCGCACTCTTAGCTTGAAAGTGCTAAAGTACTCTTATTCGCACTCTTAGTTTGAATGTGCTAAAGTACTTGTATTCGCACTCTGAGCTTGAATGTGCTAAAGTACTCGTATTCGCACTCTTAGCTTGAATGTGCTAAAGTACTCGTATTATTACTCTTAGCTTGAATATGCTACAGTAATCGTATTATACTCTTAGCTTGAATGTGCTACAGTAATCGTATTATTACTCTTAATTTGATTATGCTAAAGTACTCGTATTCTCACTCTTAATTTGAATGTGCTCAAGTACTCGTATTCTTCCCCTTAATTTTGAATATACTAAGGTACTCGTATTCCTACTCAAACTCTTAGTTTAAAATGGGAAGATACCTTGCCTGAATACAGTAAGGAGTACATTTAGAAACAAATTAGGCTATTAAATTTCCACCGTTACTGGTTAAACTAAAAGCTGAAGTACATAAATGTACGAAATTATTCTTATGGGAAAATGGACAATGTACTCATTGTTTAATTCTCTAAGATAATTCTATTTTTTTCTTCAGTGACCTTCGTTGTAAACCCGGTGAGAATTATGTTCTTATGATCTCCTGGAATGAAGACACCAGTGGTTAAGACAGTGCATTACAGTCATGTCATGTCTATAGGTAGAATATCACTGTTTGCATGTGTGCTGGTGTGTGCGTGTGTATGTCTGTGTTCAATCATAAATGTTACCGGACGTGTTATCCTTGTGTATGTGACAATTTTTTCAATCATAACTTTTATCGGACGTGTTATCATGGATCCACCATATGCAGACACACAAGGCATTAAACAATCATGTGTATTCATATCTGACTGAGGAATCATTGTTAGGAACAGGTCAATAAAACGTCTTTCATCTTTTTAGGCAAAGCTATAGTTTCTGATGGGTAGGACATTACTTGTACAAGTAATCTTTTGCAAAATCTGAAAATGTGCTGGCCATATTAATTACACTTTAGTTTGTAAATATGTTATTTTTTATGCTATTATATGATATGTTATTAGTATGATGTTATAAGATATGTTATTAGTATGATGTTATAAGATATGTTATTAGTATGATGCTATTATATGTTATTAGCATGATGCCATTATAGATGTTATTAGCATGATGCTATTATATGATATGTTATTAGCATGATGATATTATATGATATGTTATTAGTACGATGCTATTATATGATATGCGAATAGTACGATGCTATTATATGATATGCGAATAGTACGATGCTATTATATGATATGCGAATAGCACGATGCTATTATATGATATGCAAATAGCACGATGCTATTATATGATATGCAAATAGCACGATGCTATCATATGATATGCGAATAGCACGATACTATCATATGACATGCGAATAGCACGATGCTATCATATGATATGTTATTAGTACGATGCTATATAGAGGATCTCAAATGAGTATTGATTGAATATTGAATTACTTAAACGAGTTTAATAATGTAAAAGCTCACAAAGCTGGACATTATTCAACGAGTTTCATTAATTTAATATTGAATCATTACCCATTTGAGGTTCATTTGATCACATAATTTTTATTTTAATGGAAATAGGGGTGAAAGATGAAGAAATAATTATATTCATTTACACTCAGGTGTTGCACCTTTCATTTGTTGCGCGTAAAATAATAGTCACTGGAATTTTTTGCGCAGTTCTATAACTAGTAAACTTTATCAGTTTAAATTTTTACCAATAATAATTCAAAGAGTAACTGCCCTTTCGAATAGATAAACTGTTTAAGACAAACAACATAACTGTCTCAGCACAGAATGTATTTGCAAGTTCAGTACGATGTCACATAGAGAAATGTTTAACACTGAGAGTGTGTCACTATCAGTTGCACTTCTAAGCATTCAAATTGTTGGATATGTGAAATGATGATTACGGATGCAGTTATTCCAGATTTACAGTCATTTATTTGTGACCGGATATTTGCAGTATTCGATTAGGAATAGTAGACTATGTTAGACATAGAGAAATTCGAATTCCATTACATGATAAGAGCTATTTTACGGCGTAAGTATGCTGTGGTTGGATAACGTTCTTTCAGTTTGGAGGCCAGTTTATGTCCACGTTCTTCTGTGAACAGAGGTGAGTATATTTACCCCTATAAGTTAACATTTAAACCGCTCTTGTTTCTATGGTGGATTCCACGTTACAGATATACAAACTAAATCTTTATACACACACACACGCTATCAGTTGATCAATTCCCCAACTTTTATTTGATGTTGTTCTTGTTCTTGTTTGGGGTTTAACGCCATTTTTCAGCGCATGATAATCCATACATGGCATAACGAGCACACGTGGGGTAAATGTGCCACAGTCAGACAGACTTGAGTTTATTTTTCCACAAGTCCCTTTGGGCAGTCGGTTCGAAAAAATGGCCACCAAAATGCTTGTACTAATAGTACAAACAAAAAATTCCAGTATGCAGGGTAATGGTATTTTCCCACGATCGCAGCCAATCAGCAAAATAGAATACTGAACAAGAATTTTAAGTACTTACTTGGACCAATCAGAATCAAATAAAGTGATATGTTAACATGCTGTAATATCAAAGATATTAAACTGCACAAACTATGGGTAAAGTATGCCGACTATGTGACAATATATGTTTTAGTTGTGATGCCAGTATTTGTTACGTTATTAGTTGTGATGCTATTATGTTATGTCATTAGTTGTGGTGCTATTATAGTATATGTTATTAGTTGTGATCCTATTATGATACATTATTAGTTGTAATGCTGTTATATGTTATATTGTTATTGTGATGCTATTATATGGTCCTTTTTAAATCAACGTTCGCTCTGTGTTAGTCTGTAATTATATGATCTACATTTAAATAGCGCCGTGAAATGAAGGAATGTCCGATAAAGTAAAATATGAACCGATGTCTCTTTCATACAATTACTATATGTCTTAGATATCTGAATTCTATTCAGTGCTGTTGCTCAAACGTATTCAGCTTGGTCTCGTAAGTACTTCAGTTAAGTGCGCACATTCGTAATTGTACTCCAAATTAGGAATGCCATAAGTACTTGTAGTTATACACATACTGAACTTTAACAAACCAGAGGAACATGCACTCATGCTTGAGTACTGTATACAGTTACTCCGCCCTATTTCTGCTAGCGAGAGGCATGCATAACTGACACATGCTGAGGTATGTGCCAAAGACATTCCCCTTTTCATTTGCGACAGAAAGGACATGGAGAAAATTCGGAAGGGTGTCTTGTTCTGCCTCCAATGTTTTGCCTAGGTAAAGTAACATCGACATTAATGATGCATTCCATGAAATTTTTTTTTATTTACCCAAGCTAATATCAAATTGCTGCACAAGTTCATCTTTACTTAGGTTTTATTAGATTCTTTATAACTGTGAAAAATAAGTTAATTAGAAAACAATTCAGTAACAATCGGTTACAAAACAAGAAAGTTATTTTGCGTTTTGAATTTGGCCATGAAATTAAATACATAAATAAAATGCGTTTGCCCAAAACGATTTGAACTTGGTAATCTCTGGGCATCGACTACCACCATTGCTAGTTCGACTACCACCAATAGCTCGCGCGCGCGCGCGTGTGTGTGTAAAATTTACAAATGCCCGCATAATAAGTGAATATTCACATACTTTTAGTTCATAAATCATAAGAACTTTATGATTGAATCAATAATTTAAAAAATTAATGTTAAGTATTTTCTTAATAGTCTAAAATGTCTCCTATTTACAGTTGTCTAAAACAACGAGCAAACGTTTTGAGAGCAGTAGTAGTTTCTTTTCAACAAATTCCATAGTGATTAATTTCTCAAACTTTGACAAATGGGATGTTAATCAATACAGCTCAATCTTCAGACTTGGGACGTAATAATTGATTTTGTGTAGAGAAAAATAAAACTGTTCTTTTCATATCGGCAGTGTGTGTTGATGATGATACAAAACTGTCTCTCCTCTGCAGTACGGAGACAGAACTTGAAGTATAAGGTATCCCTAAAAGCTTGCCACCTTTTAGATGAACCATCTGGGTGCCGTATAGTTTTGGCTTTCGAAAGTATGAGCAGTCTCTATATTTTGTGTTTGCATGTTGTCAGTATGTCGTAATATGACACGCGTTTAATGAAACAATTGTTTTATTTATCGCTGTTACAGTGTCCCAAGCGTACATTTTTAAATGTTAATGTAACCATATATCACTTGAAGACCATTTACAGCAAGGTGAAATCTACTAATTACAAAGTCTACAATGTAAAAAACAGACTGGGGGAGCAATGCTTCACGCGATTATCAAAAAGCCTTTGCAAGATTGAGCTATATTTTCTCTCTGGAGTTTACGTGTTTTATATTTCCGTTGCTGCCATACTGCAAGCCTGTCTTCTTTTTCATAACTTAAGAATATGCGAACATAAAATATTCAGTAACAAACCATAATAATCAATGGCAAACCAGCATGTCACTGGGTGGATATATATTGGTACTCAGCTGGTGTAGCCGCAAAAACATCAAGCTTTTTGGAATTAAACCATACACTTATGAATCATGGGAAAACATTGGTCAAGACTTCCAGGGTAGGGGTCCCTTTCGCGCGCCTCACAATGGGAGATAATCCGACCTTGTTTCCTCTAGAGACGACAACTTCAGAGCGGCATTGACGTGAAACTTTCTAGTCAATCGGCATGTTGCGTATCAAACACTCCTTGTTTATGCCATCAGAAAACGTGAGACTTAGAGCAGTCTAACGTTTAACACTCTAAAGTCTGAATGGCAACCAATGAGGATGTACATTGTCCTGCTTGCTAAAGATCTTAAAAGACATCTTCATGGAAAGACAGCAAGGAATTAGAGATAGTAGCTTCTTTTTAAAGAGGAATTAGTCTATCAGAAACATTAAAATTCAAACTATTATGAAAAATAAAAATAAAATATACAGAGCGATTTCACGAATTCTACTGATGGAGTCTGACTGTAAAATTTTGAAAGCAAGGCAATCCTAATTACCTGCATAACCAAGATGCTGCTACGATGTAAGGCAACACCAATAATCAAAGTCTTAAATAAGCATATATGAAATCTCATACTCTAGTACGACTCGCTGACTGACAGACTGGTCCAATACCCAGCAACGAAGAATTGTTTAACTTGTTAGGATGTTGCTGTATCTCGTGGATAAGTTGAGACACATGTAACTCAATGGCACAAGCATCTGTACCACATACATTTGAACCCAAAGACCTCTTTTGACTCGTAAGCCGTTATAATAGATATATTAAGGATGTTTTGATAAGTTTGGAACGAAAGCTATTGTTAAGATCTCATCATTTAAATTTCAGGAATAATGAAAACAATATCTGATCTCATGATTCAGTCTGATCTTATGATTCATGCTTCAGACCAATTAAAAACCATATCAGATCTCATGATTCATACGTCAGACTTAATAATAGCCATAACGGATATCATGATTCCTGCTTCAGACCAAGTAAAAGTCATATCAGATTTCATAATTCATACTTTATACTTAACAAAAGCCATAACGGATCTCTCGATTTCTACTTCCGACCTAATAAAAGCCATTTTGTTTCTATATAGGATTATTATTCGTGTTCTTCTTTCTTGCAATTAGACCAAAATCCTTGTTTAGATAATAATGAGATTAGAAAATGCTAATATATAATTTTCAAATTAAAGTAACTTAAGTTCATATCGTAATCTTTAAATATTCAGTAATATATTTTTGAAACTTAAGTCAGCTTCGAATATAAAATTATATTCGGCCTCGTCATACACATTACTGACATGATTATCTCTTCCAATCCTGTAGCGATGAAGCAAAAGTTGTAAACCTTTCACGGAAAGGTCACAGATTTAAATGACCGCTCCGGTGGCCTAGTGGTTAGAGCGTCCGCCTCGGATGCGGGAGGTCGTGGGATCGATCCCCGGCCGAGTCATACCAAAGACATAAAAATGGTAGTAACAGCTGCCTCGCTTGGCGCTCAGCATCAAGCGGTTACTGTTAGGGCTGGTCGGCCTGGTGTCAGGATAATGTGACTGGGTGGGACATCATGCTACATGTCTGCGGCATGATGCCCCAGTGCTAGACATTACTATAAACTGCCACACTGCAGACATCGTAGCGATATGACTGAAAAATTGTTTAAAGCTACGTTAGAAATCCAAATCACACACACACACACACACACACACAGACACACACACAGAGATTTAAATAATAGTGTTTGAGGTTTTAAAAATGACTACTTATAGTACTCATCAAAGTTTATGAATTCATAACAGGGTGATGCTATTATATAATTTACAAGCCACATACCACAGATTGGAATCTTTTCTAATTTTTTAAATGGAGACAATCCGTACTAATACAAGACTGTATAGGCCCAATCAGGACACAGTTTTAAGTCAAAATAGCTACATATTTAATGTTCACATTATATACATGCGTTTTGACCTGCATACTATTCTGTTTAAGATTGTAAGTTTCTGAAACAGTAACCAGTGTAGCTGTAGTTTGAGAGGACCAACAATGCCTCCGTTTTCTATTTCTGAGATTTAGACCAAATCTGAAGGAAGTCAAAGAATGCAGAAAGGCGCAGAAAATAGAGATCCCCCAATTATAGTGTCAACCAGTCAGCGTCATGAGGCGCTTTCGGGGTAAGCCTTACCGATAAATCTTATTATTTTTCCAAACATTTTATAGGCAGTCATCTCATCTCAAATCCTTCTAAACGATTTCTGCAATTCATTTAGACAATAATTTTCGGCAAAATTAGAGAAGAAGAAAAAGAAGAAGAAAAAGAAGAAAATATTCAAGAATAGATCGTCACTTTTAGTAGGGAAGAGAAATTTGAACTCGTGTGCATTAACTTTGTTTAATCCATTTATAATGAAGACCTTAGAGTAGCGTATATCAAGTATAAAATGGCGGAATAATATTTAAAGCGGTCGGAATCCCCAAGGTACAATTGTAAACAGCTTCAGTTAATTTTCGAAGAGTTATTTTTGATATTATTAACTAAAATAATGATCCGATGTACCTGTCTTCTCAGTGTGACCTTTTCTCTCGATCTGTTGGTGACCATATTAAATGTAGTGTAACGAGTATATGCTCTTAAAATAAGTAACAGAAAAGAGTGAAGACAACAAGCTTTGTAAAATTTAACAAAAATTTATTTCCCTAGAATATAAAGTGAAAAAATGAGAAAAAAGAACTTACGGTTTTGCGAATTAAATCCAAAAATAATCCAAGAATTAAAGTCACAAGTCCTAGTAATAAAACGTTCTGAATAAAATTTAGTTCAAGTCCCAAAGAGATTTAAAATTGAAGGCGATGACGTGTCTGTTATAGCCTTCTTCGTAATGATGTGTCAGCAGTCTCTTGTTGAATCACAGAAATATTATTCCAGGTTTGAAGTCAGTATAAATTCCAATGAATGTCTTTATCCACGAATTTTGTCAGAGCACGTTTGTGTTTCTAGAGGAAATAATCACTTGAATTGAATAATCTGAAGAAAATACAATTCAGCCCAAACTGGTCACAACATAATACAACTTAAAGTGCTACATGTTAAAGCACAACTGATAAAATCTTCACAGTCAGAAGATAATATAGTTCTCTGTTTGACCTCAGGTCACTAATTAGCATTTTCTAAAAGTAACTATTACCCAATGGAAAATAATTTTCTAGCATGATCTCATGAGCTTTATTTACTTACAACGCAATAACCTATTAAATTCACTGTGGAATACCCAAAACCCTCACCCAAATCAACATGTTTACCTGAATAATAATTTGGTCAATGAGCTCATACCCAAAGAGAATAATGAAACTATTATTAGTTGTTTACATTAATGAAATAAAAAAGTCAATCAGGTCAAACAGAACTGAACTTAATTTTGGACAAGGTCAAGTCCAGTAAACAATGTTACATTACAATAGCATGTAATGGAATAAAAAATTTTTTAAAACTAACAGACAAACAATTAAATTAAATATACATAACAGTAGGGATAGCATTAGTCGTATCATTTTATTAAATTTCTGTAAGACTACTATGTCATTAGACCACTATGTCATAAGACCACTATGTCACAAGACCACTATATCACAAGACTTCTGTGTCATAAGACCACTATGTCACAAGACCACTATGTCACAAGGCCACTGTCACAAGACCACTGTGTCATAAGAAGACGATGCCACAAGACCACTATGTCATGAGACCACTATGGCACAAGACCACTATGTCACAAGACCACTATTTCACAAGACCACCATGTCATAAGATCACTATGTTATATATATATATATATATATATATATATATATATATATATATATATATATATATATAGCGCAAGCAATTCATGTGGCAACGTTTGGTCCAGAACCTTTAAAATATTATAGATAGATTATCTGTTCAAAAAATAGTTTAGAAGACAAACAAACAAACAAACAGGCAAGAAAAGAAACGACAACAAGCCATCAGACTTTTATCGACGTAAAATAGATTTCGCTGATACTCGAGTCACAAAAATAAAATTTCCAATCCACTTTTAGCATCAGATTCTCGTCGTTGCTCGTGATCAAAACTTAAACAGTAAAATGTCAGTCTCTTTGGTGGTCCAAGTACACGAAATCTTAGATTGCTTAAAACGCTATCCGTTAGGCCCAATGGTATAAGTTTCCCGAAATAGCTTAAAGAGTTAAATTCCTTTGAAAATGATTTCACATATAGAACACACACGATTCAGCCACGAATATGGAAACTGTACTTCAAATAAATACTGAACAGTGGTGTATGATGAGCAAATTGTGAACTTGATATTGGAAAATATGGTTAAAATTCGATACTCGATTGAATCTATTGATTCTTTGCCTTTGTTCATAGAACATGCATATTTTAATCACCCAAAGCTTAAATGAGTAACTCATTCACACTTGGTCTCATGGATCGCCAGGATTTAATCGTACCAAGTCAAAACAACTATCAGCATAAAATTACAGGCACACACCCAAGTTTTACACCAGTCATTCGACAAGGAAGGTTCAAACGAGGTGCCGAACTAGACTGAGGAAGGTATGAGCAATGCAACAAACTGAGTATTGATCTTCCAGATGGTGTGTGTATATACTAACGTTCCATTTGCTTCCCATTTCAGTAATTTTGCTCATAGGTATGAGGCGCCATTGCGGACAAAAGCTGGTCCAATGAGAAAGTTACAGTTGAAATCTCGATTTCGTATGTCGAGAAATCCAGTTTCATGTGTTGGATCAAATTGCATGTCCTAAAAGTTACATTTTCTAGATAGAGATTTTAGATTTTGCATGTTGAATTATACAGTAGTGGTTTAAAGGTCTATTTCCTATGTCGTCGTTTTACAGTGCATATCTTGAATTACACAGCGATGGTTGAAATTTCAATATCATATCTCGAGAATCCCTAATTCACACGTTGTATGTAACTGTTTGTGATGAAAGTTGCATTTCATATGGAGAGTATTTAGATTTCATCTGTTGAATTTCACAGCAACGAGAAGTAGCCTCCTTGTTCAAAAATAACGCGGTCCGTTCACAAGAGCGATCCGTAGCGAAGAAATTCATAGTAAATCGCGACCTGTGAATATAGCTTTCAAACTGTAAATGCATGAAATGTAATGGCGCCTCATAATTAAATAAACGAATGATTTGTCTTAATACTCGATATTATTTTGAATTATTAAAGTGGACATTGTGCAATGTTACTTTTAGCACCAACACATCATTTCACCATATAAAAATAACAATTCTGACATGTTAAATTGAAACTCTCGACATATGACATCAAAATTTCAACAACCGCCGTGTAAATCAGAAGATACAGTCTAAAACCTCGACATTGGACATCGAATTTTCAACCAGCGCTGTGTAATACAACAGATGAAATCTAAATACTCAACATATGAAACGGAACTTTCAATATAAACTCTTTGAACCAATACGAAATTAGGAATTCTCGACGTATGACATTGACATTTCAATCAAGCATATTTGATACAACACGTGAAATTGGAATTCTGGACATATGACATTAAAATTTCAATGGGAACGTTCTGATTGGACCAGCTTTTGTTCGCTACGGCGCCTCATTCATAGGCAGAAGTATACTCATGCCATTTAAGAACCGACAATAGTGATGGGTGGGTTCCCCTTTGAAGGACAAATATGGGGAAGTGCTTTAAGTTGAAAGAAAGTTACTTTGGGAAAGACTATAACAATATTTGAAAGCAGTTAAGTAACATCAGCATTAAGTAACTTTTTCTTCACAGCGTTTATTATAGAATATTTTGATCAACCTTCGCACATTATGTGAGTTTCACACATAAAACTGTATGTTTAATTTTCACAGCGATGGGACTAATTTCTTCTCAAAATTACATACATACATACACATATATACATACATACGTACGTACGTACGTACGTGCGTGCTTGCGTACCTACCTACCAACCTACATACATACTCTTCAGGACCTCAATTAACGATGCTTTTGACAACGAGGACTACTATTTTAAAACATTTTAAAATGTATATGTTGCATTCAACTTCAAATCTGTAGCATAAACAAACGCGGCCCACACAATCCAAAAGTATGCATAAGTGGCGTGCATATAAACTTTCACGAGCTGAAGTTGTACGTTATATTGATTTGTTTTTCGTATTCAGCCCCAGTCAAAGCATCTCCACACTTTCAGTCAAATATATACTCCAGTAAATGACGTTAAGGGTCAGGAATACCGCCGGAAAAAAAGCCCGGGATATTTTATCGATCCTACTGACGCTATTCATTCCAAATGGAAGAGGATCGTTCATCGTATAGCTGTTGACGTTCCGTGTCCCGAAGAAACAACTCCAACACCGGAACAAAGCCGAGTTGGACTGAACTGCACGCCGGAAATGTCGATTTGAAACTATTCCGTTTCGACTCTCAGTCTCAAGCTGCGACGGTCCGCCGTGGTCCTGTTGAAAGCAAAAAATAGGATATACTTGACAGTACATATGACAATAAGGAATAGGAGTAGCTATCATATATCTGCAGTTGTCCAATAAATGAAACTTTCTGTATAATAAAGCTTTGGCTACTCAACTGACTGAAACCAATCTCCCCATGTTATTAGCTCTGCTTCTAAACAAATATCATCAATGCACGATTTTCCCCTTCTTTATAACCAAAACTGGGGATTGGCCGATCTTCCCCTCTTTATCACCAAAACTGTAAGCATGCTTTTGCTTATCTATTGTTTCATGAACAAGTAAGCTGCGATATTCTTTGCAGGAAATGATCATGCACACAGTCAAATTCTAACAGAAGGGTTGAATAAAACTTCATTAATATGTCCATACTTTATAAGCTGTATGAGGAAATAATTTTTACAATTTTAATACCGTCTGTAATGCTGGACCATGGACCAGGTAAGAGCTTAATATAACAATATATTTGAAATAATTGCACAGTTATTTCTCATGCAGTTAGAAAAATATGAACATATGCTATTTCATCAAAATCACGTTTATTAAACAAATGTTAAAATGAATATATGTGCCACGCTATATGAATATTACCATTTTGAATTGTATATGATGCAATACTTCGCCTCAAAGTCGATGGACCATTTCAGTTTTGTTTTACTGACTCATTAGCAATGATATCATTGCTACACGTGTATTGGTTGGTGCAATCACTCGAGCAATTTTTCATTACAAAGCCCTTTAAAGTTCAATTAAAAGTTACAAAAGTAAGTCGACCGCACTCTGCAGTGGGCGCAAGTCCACATACAGTATATGCCGACATGGACACTAAAAATCATGGATCGAGTCTCGTCAAATTTCTGGAATATCCGAAAATATTTGTATGACCAGCTGCCTGGTGATAATCTGGCGCAGATCCAATTATAGAGAAAAACAATGGACCATCACAGAAGACAAAAACAAATGCTCAAAAGATCATTAGATTTGTTTAATGTGAATGACGTTGCAACCATTATGTTCTTCATCAGTAACATAAATGAAAACTCTAAATGGACATATTTGACCTATACATTCCTAGTGGGTAGTATGGAAACTCACTCATAGGATCTACCTGGTGATTATATATGGGATGGAATGAAATACCGAAAGTTACAGAAAAAAAAGACAACGCTCTGGAGATATCACTTAACATGGAAGTAAGTAAGGCTGAAATGTGTAAACTGCTCTTTCCAATATAAACTTTGCTTGTTTAAGATATTTCAACTTAAGTTTGCAACTTTCAGTTTATATTTGGGCAGTGAATAAATTGATAACTATACTGGTCTAATATCTAAAAATAGTCCTATTCATTTATTGAAAAACAATCAGCAGTATAATTATCAGGAATTACTGGGACTAAAACTTCAAAAGGAAATCTAGGCTACTATGCATTCATGTTGCTATAATTGAGAGATTTTCTTAGTACCAAATTGGAGTACTTTTAACTCGTAACGTCCCAGTACTAATATCAAATGCTTCAGTATCGCTAGATATGATATACGTATTAAAGGATAGTATAACAAATAACCATATGCGATTTAAATTAATTTATTCCACGAACATCATGAAAAGTTATTTAGCGTTGCATAAACATTAGTTGCGATTTACCTTTCTCGTCTGCGTGACGTCAACCTCTGTACATTCATCTGTACTCCCAAGGACGGCATTTTGTGGGTACACCGGTAGTATATATTGCATTTCCCCATAGCCGTACTTGGTAAAATAGTGTACAGAAGCAAACTGTATTATAGTTGCTACTACAAAGACAAAACACATGGCCACGTACACGTCCAATGCAGTTGAATAAGACACCTTCGGAAGGTCATCTCTATTGTCAAGTCCCATGAAGGTCATTGTCAGTAGTGTTGTGGTACCTGTCATGATAAATTAGATGGTTTAATTCCTTTAGAAGACACATTTTGTTTATAAATTAAATAAAGAGCAATTGTTAAAGTTGAAATTTATACAAAAAGTCAGTTGACATAAATTTACACTCAACCATAGATATTTATAAGGCAAGATAAAATTTTCTAATATATAAGAAGTTTGAGATTTCTAATATATAAAACCGCTCCGGTGGCCTAGTGGTTAGAGTGTCCCTCTCGTATGCGGGAGGTCGCGGGTTCGAACCGCGGCCGAGTCATACCAAAGACTTTAAAAAATGGTACTAACAACTGCCTCGCTTGGCACTCAGTATTAAGAGGTTAGTGTTAGGACTGGTCGGCCTGGTGTCAGGATAATGTGACTGGGTGGGACATCATGCCACATGTCTGCGGCATGATGCCCCAGTGCTAGACATCACTATAAACTGTCACACTGCAGACATCGTAGCGATATGACTGAAAAATTGTTAAAGCTACGTTAAAAATCTAAATCACACACACACACACACACACACACACACACACACACACTCTAATATATATAACTACAGACCTTCTTTGCTCATTCCATTAAGAAACATGTTCATTTTGAAATCACCATGTTTTAAATTTATTTGCTAAATTTATTAAAGACTAATACTAGAAGTTCTAGTTTATAATAAGAAATGCTATGAATTTTCAATGAGAAGTGTGTAAGTTGAAACAAAATTTAAACATCACTGGTCACAATAAGATTGCGGGACTACACACAGCTCTGTTGACCCAATGCTTTGAAAAACGGACGGATAAGTTGTTTTTCTTTATACCAAAGGGGGTCTAAACCAGAATCCACGGCTGTTACGTTAAAAACTGTTTTTGCAAGAAATATGTCCTGGATAAGTACAATGTTGTAAACAATTCTGCGATTAATTTCTGAAGCTTTGATACGTTGGTGGATTTGGAAACTTTCAAATATTTTTGCTATTAAAGATATGCGCATCATTGTCTTGCTAATTTGTGTGCCCTGCCACAAACGACGAATGAATTCATCGCTTTAACATTGTCCGTCGAACCATGGCATCTTTGTGAAATTTTGCGTTAATCTGGTTTCCCGTGCCCTGTCGTCTGCATCGGGTGTGGTGTTTCCGCTTGTTTTCGGCACATATTTATAGTTCCTTAAACAAATATGACTTATACAAACTACCTGGATAGAGTCGATCATCGCATTGCATTGGTATGAACGATATTCATCAATTTATTATTATTATTATTATCATATTATTATTATTATTATTATTATTATTATTATTATTATTATTATTAATAAGCCCTAAATTACTGTGTACACGCTACTGCAAAAACATCGTCTTTCCTTTAGTCACATGAATGTGTGTTTGGGGGGGGGGTGTGATTTGGATTTTTAAAGCAGCTTTAACAATTTTTTAGTCATACTGCTACGATGTCTGCAGTGTGGCAATTTATAATGATGTCTAACACTGGGGCATCATGCCGCAGACATGTAGCATGATGTCCCACCCAGTCATATTATCCTGACACCAGGCCGACCAGTCCTAACACTATCCTCTTAATGCTGAGAGCCTAGCGAGACAGCTGTTAGCACCATTTTTATACATCTTTGGTATGACTCGGCCGCAGTTCGAACCCGCGACCTCCCACATCCCGAGGCGGACGCACTAACCACTAGGCCACCTGAGCGGTCCATGACGGAGAGGACTAAGAATACAATAAATATTGCTAAAAAATTATGAAGTCTTGAAACATATTTATTTATATACTTATGTAGAAAGAGTTTAAAAATGTATCAGTTCAGGTAAATTCATCAAAAATTGCATCAATATGGGCCTATGGGCTAATCCGGCCCTGGTTATGTATGGGTTAATTAGGCCCTAGTTACGCATTAGCTTATGGGTTAATTCGGCCCTGGCTAGGCATTTGCCTATGCAATTATTTGGTCCTTGTTGCAAATGTGGTGTTGTTTATGTAACATTAGTTCTTAAAGATGCATTGAGGTAAAATACAAATATAACAGTCACTTAGTTTTGTTTATTGCAATACCAGTAAAAAGAAAACAATTTTCACATGTTTCTCGGTATTCTTTTGTGATGAAGAAGAGAAATAGTTGACAAAAGGCATTGCCTCTTATAATAAGGTTGAAGAAAACAATAGAGACGATGTAATAGATGGTAGTAGTTTGCTTATGTTTTCAGTGACGATAATAGTAATAATAATAATAATAATAATAATAATAATAATAATAATAATAATAATAATGAGGAGGAGGAGGAGGAAGAGGAGAAGGATGTAATTGAACAGATCTGTTTTACCTAGCTCAATCCGATCGGCAGTTGCTTCTCTGTTGATCCAAAAGGATACCCATGACAACACCACTAAAAGGCAACAAGGGACGTAAACGTTGATCAAGAAATGACCTATGTGCCGCCGCAGATAGAAGTGGATTACGAGTATGGAATGAAGTCCTGCAAGAACAATTGCATAAATTAATTATTTGCCATAAATGCCTTTCATAATTATTAAATTTATGCACAGTAGAACCTGTCCTAAAGGCCATTTGTATTAAGCAATCACCTGTCTTAAACGTCCCGTTTTTCAAAGTCCCTTAAACCAAAATATTGAGGACACTGACCTTTGCTAAGCTTCCTCTTGTCTTCTGAGGACAATTTCCTTATTTCCCAAAGGTGGATGCGTAACACAGGGTTACAAGTATTTTCAAAATTCTGCTGATTGCAATTGCAAGTAATTATTCGGCAATGATATGATAAGATTATTAAGTACGTATGTTACATAATTTCTTAGTTAAGAAAATGCCAAATAATAACAACAGATGTTAATCATGCGTTGCAATTGATAATCTAGTCCCCAAAGTAACAAATATTCTACACTAATTTTCGTTTGCATTTTTACATTCTTTGCTTTGTAATTAATGCGACTAATTTAAGTACATCAATGACAATAGAAATTTTTTATTTGTCCAACAAAAGGCAGTTTACAGTTTATATTCTCTATTCAGCCTAAATACAACGGGATTTTGATTTTCACAACCAATTTCAAGTCTGTATAATGTAAGGAATGACCAGAACTTGAGATATACATGTTCCAATGTACACCCAAAACTTTATGGTAATTTCAAGTCTGTATGATTTTAGGAATGACCAGAACTTCAGATATACATGTTCCAAATGTACACCCAAAACTTTATGGTAATTTCAAGTCTGTATAATCTTAGGAATGACCAGAACTTCAGATATACATGTTCCAAATATACACCCATAACTTTAAGGCAAACTATTTAAAATCAGATTTTCTGCACACAAGTACCATCCACTTCAGATAAATTTGCGGTCGAAGTTCCTGAAAATAAACTAAATAGTTGCATTGGAAATTTTCTCTTTGGGCCGCAAGAATCCATTGCACTCTCTCGTTTCTCTTTCTCGTCGAAGATGTGTGAGACAGAGTCGTTTATTAAATATTACACACCTTGGCATGACATTTTGGTTTCACGTTTGTATGATTCAACACATACAACGTTGGAGATAACTACGTTTTGCTGTTGAATTCGAACGTTTCCCATCCTACGTAACTGTCTATCCCTGAAACGAAGGTATTACCCTACAATATGGGAAAGTATGTGACCTACCAGGTTAGAAATACGGGGTCGTTTGAAAGCAATATGTCAAAAAGACAGGTCTTTCGGCACTGACCAAGTCACAGAATTAAAAAGTTTTGGAACTGTAAGCACCAAAAACTGGACTCGCATGTGTTATATGTCGTGGTCCGCAGGCAAATTTTGCAACCCTGACAGCCTCAGATTGGTCTGAAGAACGGATCAGGTTGAAGGTTTTGAATCTTCTGGGAGAGCAATATTGAAAAAGGTCATATATTAGGACAGGCAATGTCGAAACTGGTGTCTTTGTTGTGGTACGTATCCATGCAAGCGTATTTACCTGGCTGTATATCCACAAACATAATCAGTCCAACATATAGCCTTAATTTAGTTCAATTCAGACTTACCTCCCTTGGTAAAGGGTCTGCTTGTTTCGGCACATCATTTCATTGTATTATTACAGACCCGGCCCTAGGATGTGCGGGACCCAAGGCAGCATGCGGGGCCCAAGACAGCAAACGATGAGCGCGGGGCCACAAGCAAGAAAAGAATTGTATTGCGGAGAAGCGCGGGGCCCAAGACGGTTGCCTCGTTCGCCTTACCCTAGTGCCGGGTCTGTATTATTATTATTATTCTAATGAACAATATCGTTTATACTTTAATTGATAGGGGATATAAATACTATTTATCCTCCATGTTTTATTGTTTGTCCACTTACAAACAAATTCATCTAATATACCATTTGAAATCACTGATGAATTTCTTCGTGAAAGTATGCCACAAATCATGGCTGATGGTAATTTCAAGGGACGTAATAACGAGGTATATTCGCGTACGGCGTCATATGAAAACAATCGATTAAGTACACATTTTGAAATTCAAACTCTGATTTTACTTTAGGCGGTGTATACACTTTCCTAGACCAGACACGATTAGATTTTTTTCTTTCCATTCTGTATTAATACTAACTTGTATTTCAATTACAAGAAAGATTTTGACAATGGCACAAGATGTTTAATATGTAAATTGAACTTCCTCTCTCTCTCTCTCTCTCTCTCTCTCTCTCTCTCCGTGATATATATATATATATATATATATATATATATATATATATATATATATATATATATATATATATATATATGCAAAGTTAACTCCGATTATAATAAAATCAGCTATAACGTAATGTTGCATATTACAAACAACATGGCAAGATTCCTTTAGGTGATTTATGATATGTTTCCTCTGAGACTTCGAAATCGGGATAACATAATATGATATTTTGGGTCCCATTTGCTTCTCACTGTGTTCAAAGAAACACTTGCTCTGTAACTGAGATCTGTCGAAATAACCCCATGCACTACTTACGCAGTACTACTTTTTACTGATTGGCTGCGAATGTGAAAATTGCTTTGCCCTCGTATAAAGGAATTTACTGTATTTACTATTGCGATCAACAATATGGCGGCATTCTTTCCAACTGGTAACTGAGTGAACATTTGAAACAAGCAAGTGACTTTTATAGAATCGCATAGCAGAGGTTGTGCAGATCGGAATATGAACAATTTACCCTGGATAGAATTTTCCGAACGCCAAAGAAAAGCAGGAGTAAACATTTGGGGAGGTTCTTCTACTTAAACCGAAAATATAGGGAAGCGCCCGGTAGCCAGTTGTAACGCAGACACACCGTTTTGCATTGTTACTAACACGTGATACGATTCATGTGTACCACCCCACCCACCCCTGAACAAAGCTGGCTTAAATATCAATCTTCTGGAATTAACAAACTCACCTTTGTGATGAAATGGGTGTCTGCGAACACTGGCCTTTGCAATGACAGAAGTGTTGTCAAAACACAGCGCCAGGAAACATATAATTAAAAATTAAATGACAGCTGCACACGTCTAAATCACATCATGCACATGTTTGACCATGAGAAGACGTTCAGCCTGTCAGTAATACTAGCCAGCAGTATCAGCTGTATACACCCCAACACATGCAACTCAATAATACATCATGCAAAACTTCCTCTACCGATGGCCATTCATATGATCCAACATCCTCAGACTGGAAAGATATTGTTACATTTACCAGTAACTGTTCATCCAGGAACACTCAACAGTTTTGGTTGAAATGTACATGGCTCCCTAAGCCCCGTCTTTGACTTGCCTTAAATTACGTCACCAGCAATTTCCAGAGGAAGTATTGGAGATTAAAATGACATTTGCTCATTGGTTATTCAACGAATATTAAAGAAACTGTTTTACTTGTTGCTTTTTAAAATTTTGCTTGATATGTTAAA